>JAAAKE020108353.1:0-17131 GCA_010014785.2 Anisolabis maritima
AAAAGAGATCCGAAACGTCGAGTTAATTTCAACACTCACCGCGGACCAACCCGTGAAAAAATCATTCCATATATATATATATATATATATATATATATATATATATATAATAGTTAAATAAATTATTTATCTCATATAGGAGGACAGGATCAGACAAAAATAAAAAGCCTTTATAAGATTTTTCATTTTGATATTATTATTTATTCAATCAATCACTTTGTATAAATTATTCATTACAAATGTTAAATATTTTTATGACTAACTTTATACGAAATACTTTGATCATAAGTAGTCATTAATAATTAAAACCTCTATTTTGTATATCAAATTATGGCTGTAATATAAGTATATTTTTTAGCATGGGCTGATGAGATAAATTTGTCTTGAAACGTCTCAGAGATGAAAAAGCATATAAAGGCTTTTTTTTTGACTGATCCTGCACTTCTATCTGAGATATTATTCTTCACAGCTTCCATTAAAGAGTTAAACCCATATATAATTAGCCACTCCCTTTGAGTATAAATACAACCATTTAATTTTGATGGATGATGAACAAAAAAACGAAATGTTTCGTTGTCAAGTTTAGTAGGGCCGAGACCAGAGAAAGTGTGCATTTAAGATTTACCGATTATTAAATTTATAATTAAACAAACTTATAAAAAATATAAATATTATAATCTCACTATAAAATTATAAATTTATAAAAGTATAATAAGAAAATCGTTTTATTTAAAATATTGTGGTCTCTTTTTATCATTTATTTGTTCTGATATTACCAGTTTTGTAATTTCTGTTTAAAGACTTATTATTCTTTGTTTTAAAGATATAATTGAATATATATCTCAAAAAGTAAAAAGCAGTTAAGAGAACAATATCGAATATGAAGCAAAAAGAGGATTATGTATTGTAAAAAATATATAAAGCCCTTGTTATATAAGACCCTTGTTTAAATAATTTCTTTTTCTTAGAATAAAGAACTTATATTCTAGTAATCTAATTTATGTAAGCAATTTTTATTCACATAAAAAAAATATTTCAATAAACCTTAATTTTCCTTAAAAATAGAACCATTCAAAAGAAATAATTCTATTTTTTATCTTCAGGTGTATGCGAAAATAAATGAGTATGTAATGTACTCTTTTGGGAAAATGATTTGCTGCATTGAGTACAACCAAAAGGTTTTTCACCGGAATGAGTCCTCAAATGTGAATTTAAATATGATTTAATAGTAAATCTTTTCTCACATTGATTACATTTATAAGGTTTCTCACCAGTATGTATCCTTAAATGGTATCCTAATGTACTCTTTTGTGTAAAACTTTTCCAACACAAGTGGCACGTATGTTTGACTTTTTCTGTTTCAGATTTATCTGTTGTATGAATTTTTAAATGATTTTTAAGAAAAAATTCTACTAGGAATTTTTTCTCACAATATTGACATTTATATGGACGATCATTAATATCATGTCCACGTATATGTAGACTAAGACTATTCGAAGATTTGAAACTTTTTGAACATTGATCACATGAATATGGTCTTTCTCCTGAATGTATTCTCATATGAATTTGTAGTGAAGTCTGTTGGGTAAATTTTTTATTACAAAAATTGCATTCAAATGGCCGTTCACCTGTATGTGTACGTATATGGATATTTAAATAATTCTTCACTGCAAAACGTTTTTCACAAAAAGGGCAAGCAAAAGGCCGTTCTTCAGTATGTTTACTTCGTATGTGGTTTTTTAATGTTGTCTTCTGGGTGAATAATTTTGTACACATTGTACAAGGAAATTTTTGTTTTTCTGATATAACTAAAAAAAGAAAGAAAAATATTAATTTAAATAAAAAAAAAGGAATGTCACGAGACTTGCACAAAACAAAGAGGAATTTTTGGTCAATAAACATTATGTAAATTAATATTTATTTACCTGGCATTTTCGGTTTATCTAAATGAGGAATTGGATGAGGAGGATGGACAGCTGCTGTTCTTAGATTCAAATTGTCTTGTAGAAAATCATTTTTGCATAATTTACAATTTCCTGAAATTTAAAAAAAAAAATAGTATGAAATCAATTAATTGGAAATTAAAATAATTAATGTATTTTTTTTTTATTAAAATGGACAATTCCCGAATAAATAATATTCAGGTCCAGGATTTAAATAGCTTTAGTTAATTAATAAGGAAAAAACTTTAATTTTCATTGAAATAACTTTGGGAAAGTTAAATAATAAAGTTTAAAAAAAAGAAATTGAAAAAACACTATTATAATGTTAAATTTTTTAAATCTAACGACTCAGATGAGGAATGTATTGAATACATATCAAAATTGACATTGCATGAGCATCAGGTGAGCACAAATGGAACTTTACAACACGTGGGACTTCTATGAATGTGTATTTTGTGCATCTGTATCATACTTCCACTGGATCAATTAACAAAATATAGATATAACATTTATTTATACACCAATTATCAATTACATGAAATTTTGGATCAAATCTTCGAACCGGAAGTCTAACTTTGAGTGCTTTTTGGTTTATTTATTTATTTATTATTTTTTTAAAAATATTTGATTAATTAATAAATGTAAAGAAAATAAAAAAATAAGTCTAGTAAATTTAGAAACCTTATCCCTTTATTAAAGTAAAGATTTTTAAATAAACTAAAAAAAAATATTATTCATTTATGTGCTGATCACACATTTTCCGTTGTTATTTATATTATTCTAAAAGAAAAATACCTACCAGTTTCATCTCTTTCAAAATAGAGTAAATTATATCTATGATGACACATTACAGTATCCAAATTATGATATTTTGGTACCAAAGGTTCTTGAATGTGTTTATCTAAATTAGTGTAGGTGCCTGGAACTATATACAAAAATTATAAATTTGAAGATTAAATTAATATTAACTAAAGAATAATTTCTGAGACTTTCGTTAATAGATAAGACTAAACTTGTTTTAAATTCCATTAAAAAAAATAATGCTATTTATACAATAAATTATTTAAAAATTATAAAATAATAGAATATTTGGCTATGGGCACGTCTTAATTCATTATACCACATTGCATTAAATTTATAAAAAAAAAAAAGATGTATCTCTTTGGAAAAAGGAAAAACTTTTTGTTTTAAAAATGAAGAACCTTAGAAGTCAAGAAAGAGGTGTGGGTTCGGATTCTAGGCAGATGGAAATTTATTTAAATCAATTGGATACCAATTGGTGTAAATAAATATGCCTGGATCAATGTATCGTAAAATATATATTATGTATCGTCTATATATCTACAGGGCCTCAGTTGCTGAAAAGTTAAGACAAAAAAATGAACGATTCAACATGTAACATGTATAAGACACTATGGCTTAACAATCAGCTGTCTTTAACCGGTTAACTTTAGAATAATTAATGTATCGATTAACCGGTTTAAAGAATTTACCGATTAAAATAATTTTTTTTTATCTTTTTATAGAAATGTTCTCCGCCTCGAGGGAGATTGGGTATTTTTGGAAAATGGAAAAAATAAAGAGGTATAGAAGAATAAAAAGGAGCTCTGGTAAAGGAAAAATTTAATAAAAAATTCGAGAGCTCCCTGTAGCGCATCTTTAAATATAAACACCATAAATATTTTAAAAATTTTTTGCTATATATTTTTTAAGAGTATTTAATCTAAATTGTGCTTAATTTTCTAAGTTAAATTGTCATTTAATATATGCATATATTAATTAAAATATAAAATTATGATATTTTGCCCAAGAGAAATGTTTTAAATTATTAAATAGTGTTTATAACTTTATTTCTATATATATTGTAAACATTATTGATTTTATTAAAAAATTTTATTATTTATTAATATGTAAAAAATACCTTGCAGTGGATGCAAATCCATTCTTAATATATTTGTACTTCTAGTTAAATAATAAAATAGTTTAAAAAATTATCAAATCTTTTAGCAATAAAATTATAAATTAAATTTGAATTTTTATTTAACCATTTTCAATAAATGACATTTGCTAATGTTTACTTTCTACTTTACATTCTCAAGTTAGCAACGCTTAGGGCTTTAAATATTAACCGTTTCAAAATAAAATAATCAGGACTCTTTCTAATTTTATTTTCAATATAAAAACCTGATAAATATATATATATATATATAATGCTCTATAAATAATAGTTTTACTTTGCCGACTATATGAGTTTACATATATAAAATTTTGTCCTATTTCTATCACGTAGACATGTTTGTTTCTCATTTTGAGAAGATTAAAATTCCTCTTTTTTCTTTTTAAATATAATTTTAGACTTTTAAAAAAGGAAAAAAAGAAAAAATCTGGTGTAACTAAACACACATCATACAACTTTCTCTTACCTAAGTTAAGGAAAGCTGAATGAGATGATGTCATACGAGATTTTTTGATTTGGGCCCCAAAGGTAGTCGTTCAATGTACAGCCTACTTGAATTAATTTTGTTTAATAAATGAGAATTTCATATGATTCGCATTTTGTTTGTTTTTCGAAAGATGAGAGGCCAGCCAGCTACGCAAGTGAGGTACATGTGGTCCATCATTTGCAAGCTTGTAAAGGAGCTTTTAAATTGAAGGTCCCTCACTATTTTTAGAAAGAAAATGATTAATACATCTTAAAGATTATCTAATTTATTATATATACAGCCAATTTAATAAAAATCGTTAGAATGATTTAGGAGAAATTCACAAAAAACTTAGAGTAAAATGGCCCCCAAACAATTTTGGGGGATATAAGAGTTAATACATTTCAAACATCACCTAATAAATAAATAATATATGAATTTTAATCAAAATTACTAGAAGGAATTTTGAGAAAATCTAAAAAAAAAAAAAAAAAAAATATACATCAGTTAAATACTAGTACTCTTAGGCCGACTTTTTTTCAAAAACTCCGAGCTTCGAGATGCATGAGACGACGGTACCTATCTTAAATACAAAATTTCAGCCTCGTACGTTTTTGCAATCAGTAAAACAGAAGGATAGAGTGGACTTTAAAAGGTGCTTGTTGAGATTGGATTTAAAAGATTGGAGATTGTAAGTTTTAGAGATGATAGTAGCAGCAAGGTTATTCGAGTCACGGGAGGGGAAGACTGGTAGTGACTAGTTCTATAATACTAGTCGCGAGTTTAACGACATGTGGATGATGGGACGATGACTCCCTTTTATTGCGGACATCGATCGCTTTTGGAGGAATGATGGATTTTAATTAGGCAGAACATCGACATTGGTAGAAATGGAAGAGCTAGAGTTCGTTGCTATTTAAAAAATATATATTATTTAAAACGGTCAATAAAATTATTTATTTATTATTAAACAATTCTTTTTTTTTTTTTTTGAAAAGAAAATATAATTATTTTTTTTTCATTTTATTTTTTTATATGGAAGCTTTAGGACCAAGGGACCTATAATGTCCAGGGGTCACATGCAACGAGGAAGAACAGGAGTAGGAGAGAGTGAGGACTTTAATAGGCGCTTGTTGATGTTGGATTTGAAAGATTGAAGATTGTAAGTTTTAGTAAAGATAATAGCAGGAGGTTGTCCCAATCACGGGAGGTCATGGGGATAAAGGAAGACTGAAATAAACTAATTCTAGTCGTGAGTTTAATGACATGGAGATATTGGGGCAATGACTTGTATTGCGGACAGGGTTAGGTTAGGGAGGGTGGTTGCCGCCCTTTGGGGAGACTCATTTAGGCCAGTAATGACCAATTGTGATACCACTTGGGCTTTTGGGGGTAAGATTATCTCCCATTTTCCTATTTCAGGAAGAGACAGACTTCTGGCAAAGTTGGAAATAATTTTTTGAGACAAGCCGGACTCAAACCCGAGCTATTTTCATACTCTAGATTCGTAATCCGCAGCTTATCTGTCTTAGCCACTGTATCCTCTTGTATTGCGGACAAACGTGTTAGGAGTTTAGAATAATAATGATTTTATGTCATATCTGGTCAAAAGCCTTGGAGATGTCAAGTGCAAATCCAATAGTTTCACATTTTTCCTCCAAGGTTTTGTTCCAGAGATGGAATTTCCCATATATATTAAAACACCCTTAAAAAAATAGTATACCTCTCTAGCCTGGGTTGGGCTCTCTCCAAAAGTGTTCTTTGTCACCTCCCACTATGCCACTTACAATATTCAAAGTAATATGCGTTTTAGGAGGACGCTGTGGAGCAATCGGTAGGATGTCGCCGTTCTGCATAGGAGATCGGTGTTCGTAGGAAGATTTTTTCATTAAATAAAAATATTTAATGTAAACAAATCCTTAAGAATGCCGTGGATTGGAACATTGAATCCCACGACAATACAGCCCTCAAACAACTCTACGAGGAGAGGGAGTTGCTGTGACACTCCATCCTATGGAAGGGACGTAAAGAATTCCTTCTCAATAAAGCTCTCTTCGCAAGGGGTAGGCTGAGCGCTGAGTGAATCCCTCCTTAATCTAGGACATCCTCCCTAGCATAGAATAGAGTGGAAGGAAGGAACCAGGTGGAATTATTTATAGGAGTAGTTTTTTTTTAAAGTCTTTTTCGGCATCTGAGGCCATTTAGACTCCGTCCTTATTTATTTAAATTAATAGTAGTTACCAGAAATGTATATATATATTTAAAATTTCTTTAATATTGTAGGAGTGAGGCGTGGAATAGGGGGCGGAGGGCTAACAGTTTTACTAACCAATAAGAGTGTTGCCAGATTTCCGCAAAAACACTACTGCTGTAAACATTGTCCAATCGGTAATTAATCTCAGCACTGCCATAGTTCGGCCTGACTGTCTGCCAGTGCTAAAGAAATTTTAAATAGAGTATAAATAAAAAATGAACAAATTATTGGTTTATAAATTTTTAATTTCATATCTTCGAATCATATTGGCCTCTGCAGACAAAATTTAACTCCCTATTTATAACAACGAAAATTTTTTTTAAAATAATAGGGGTTTGAAAAAAAAATTCGCTAGGGTGCGATATTCATTAAGGTCAGCTTTAATTAGAAATATGATTATTTAAACTTATAATAAAACTAAGAGTAAGGAAATTTTTTGGCAAACTTAGGACTTTTGGAGATGGGCTCCATTATTTTTCCATTTAAATCAAATATTCAAATTTATTTCTATATTATTATAATAATTTTACAGTAATTCAATTTGAATTATAAACATTTTAAATTAATCAATATTTATTAAAATTCCCTATTATAATTTGAGAATAGATTTACAAAACGAGTGATATCTTTATATTTTGCATAGAAAATAGGTGGATAACCCCAGATATTGAGGAGATGAATATTTGCACCAATGGAAATAAGGTACTCCGCAATATCATAATATCCCATCTTCACAGCTACATGTAATGGAGTGCAAAGATCCGAATCCTGAGCATTTTTATCATAATTTCTTTTTAAGAAATATATAATAATTTTAAAGTGTTTTCTCCTAATAGCTTCATGTAACGGACTCCAAAAACTCATTGTACAATTAGGATAAAAAGTTTTAGTAAAAAAATCTATTGAAGTCGATGGTATTTTATTGATTGGACAAGCGAGAGCAGTCTCTGTACAGACACACTTATCTAATATTAATTGATTATCCTCTTCACATATTTCTTCACATATATGAATTCCAATTTCTAAGGTTTGTTTTATTTGTGGAAGTGAAGATTTGTCAAATATCCATTTATATGGTTCCCATTTCCTTGAGATTTGGGCATAAATTTTTATCTTAAAAGAATAAAGATAGTCAACAATTTCTAAATGCCCATATTCTGCTGCGACATGTAGCGGAGTGAATTTACAAAGTCTAGATAAAGGATTCGTTCGAAAAATTACATAAGGATCTTTATTTAGCCAAAATTTTACTGCCTTCAATTTACCCAATTTTACGGCTTCCCAAATATCAAGAGTTTTCATTGAATTTAAAATTTCTTCTTCTCCTTCTGAAGATGTCTGTTAAAATAAAAAATAATTTTCAATAAATGGAATTATCACATTTATCTTCTTTTTATTTGAATTTTTGTATGTATGCATGTGGGGCGGAGAGGGACACGAGAAATGTTCCGGGGTTTCGCGTTTCATAACAAATCTAGTAAAAGATTCCCTTAAATAACATTTTGCCTTTTGGTGCTTAAAAAATTCATTTATTCATTTATGAGATGTTTCCAGTAAAAATAGATTTAAGCCTAGAGCATTAATAAATAACTAAATTATTCAGGATTACAAAAAATTAGTGACGAAGAGTACGTTTTATTCATCGAAAAAAATTAGAATAAAGTCCCTATATTAATAAAAAATAAAGTTATTAATTTTATTTTTTATACAATACAATAAACTGACTGGAGGATTTGCAAAATTCAATCCATTCCTTTAAGACCCCAAAAAGGAAGGCTTCAGGTCCCAGGATAGAAGGTACTTTTGAGTCATCATATAACTATAACTAAGAATATTAAATTAAAAAACTTACGTTTCTTCTAAATTTATTCATTTTGAACTATTATGATAAATTTTTTATTAAATTACTAAATATATAAATATTAAAAAAAATTTTATACTGTAGTTCTAAATATATAATTCAATAAAAGAAATTCTATGAATAAAAAATAAATAATAAAATAATAATAAAAAAGGAATCAAATTCAATGTTGTCAACATATTTTAATTAAAATTTCTATTAGTATATAAATTATAGGTAATAATATAATATATATTTATATTTTATTAATATATTAATAAAAATATTATTAACTATTAATATACGGCGACAGAACGAAAATGATTCAGACAATTTTCTTTATAATAATGTAAAAAATTGAAACAAAAGTTATTTTAAATAAACTATTTTGGAAGCTTCAATCACAGTTAATTTTGTAAAACAAAAAAATAACAAAATTAATTCTTCGAGAAAAAATCTCACAGCCAAAATTATGAATTCTATAAAAAATTGATTTCATCAGGTTGGTATATTTAATAATATCACTTCAACATTTCCCTTATAATTATTACACAAATGAATAATTAAATATGCAAATATTAGTTGAAATGATTATTTTTTTTTTTGATGATTATTTTAATTGTTTGAATCTAAACCAGGGGTACGAGGCGTTATAATTAAAAAACATCTTTTTTTACCCTTTTATTCAAATTCGCCTACTGATTTTAAATATACAATTTTTTAATGAGAAAAATTCCTTATCGATGGCTAGTGGCCACACTCTTTTCGCTCATGGCCTCCAATATCGATGTTCAGTAGTGTTTTTTAACAAAGACTATCTTGGTGGCGTTGTTGGCCAGGTTCGGCAGTTTTTAATAATTGAGACCAGTGCGACGCTAGCTTCTTTGGGGCCCCTATGCACATCTCTTAAATATGTGCCCTTCAATCCTTATGATTGACATTAAAAAAAATTTATTAAACATTATTATTTAAATTTGCATATTTTCCGCATATTTCTCATAGTGAAATAAAGGAAATAAAAACTTACTATACTATACCATATAGTAAATTTTTATTTCCTTTTATTAGAGTATCTGAAGAAGTTAAAATCTTTTTAACATAAACACTTTATAATGTTATGAAGACCATTGTCACTTAATACCTTTACATAATGAGTGTGCAGAGGAGCACATAAGCTCTGTATATTTTTAATAAAACAACTATAATATTAATAATATAATAATAATTTATAACCCCAAAAATGACCGTAATTCCGGAACGTTGTTACTATGTTCAGACATCTCCTGAAATGTCTAAGATTTTCATCAGTAGAATGAATTCCCTCTATATTTTACAGAAACCCTCATCCATTTACATTTTGGAGTCCTAATTTCATTTACCCTTAACCTTTCCAGTACCGCTCGAAGATTCGATAGATGCTCTTTCTGAGACCTACCCAGATATTATAATATCGTTTAGATAACAAGCTACTTCACTTAACCCCATCCTTAATCCATTGTCTTCTGGAAAAGTGCGGGAGCAAAACTAACTCCAAAAGGAAGACATATCTAAAATACCCTCTATGAGTCGAGATCACTAAATACTGGAGAACACCTCTATCTCCATTTGTAAATAAGCATCCTTGAGATCGATTACTAAAAAATTTTGGCCATTTGCTAACTTAGAAATTACTTCCTTAAATTTTGGATATTGATCTAAAAACACAAGGGTTACTAGTTACTTTAAAATCACAATACAACAAAAAACCAAATTGGATTTCACTACAGCTACTAGCTAGTGGGAAAGCACATTTAATACCCACAGATTCAATGACATCCTCTTTCAATAATCTCTCAATTTACCTATCAACTTAGTTAAGAAGAGCAAAAGGTACAGATCTCACCCGAAAGACCTTAGGCTCTTTCAGTATAATCTTAGCACAATGATCTATAATTTTACTTTTACGATCCCTATTTAAAACATCACCAAAATTATCTAATAATTTTTCTATTTTGAAATTCTCTTGAAATTGACTTAACAAAACGAATTTTAACTCCTTCGGGCAAAGATAACTTAAAAGACAGAACCCAATCAAGCCCAAAAAGGGGGGTGTCACTCTTTTTAACAGTTTAACTCGATTCAAATATTTCACATCTATTTCAGTTCGTCTTAAAGTTTCAATCTTCCCTTCACAGTACGGTAACAAATTATTTGCTTTTTTTGTCTTAGGATTTCCCAATTTTTTCATCCATTACTGAGTGTCCAACTCTTGGGCCATGTAACATCGTTACTGATAACCCATTCAACTCATTCAATTCTACCGAAATCAAAATTTTTCTTTCTAAGACTTTTACCCAAAATATTATTAATATCAAAATTACTTAATTCACTTAAAAAATTTTTTGTCTTCGGCTTCTGAGGCCATATACTTGAAACAACACACATATATATTTATTATGATACTTGTAATCCAGACATATTTATTAATATCAATTGGTATTCAAATGATTGAAATAAACACTTGAAGAATTATCAATAATAACATTCCGTACCTTTTTCGAATTTCGGCGACTTTTACACATTTTCGAGAAATGATTCAAAGAATCGTATGAAAAACATTCCTACCCCTCTGCCTGACACCTTTCCTCAGAATCCTGGCGGCAAACAACTTCACATTTAAAACACATTTAAAAGGTTTTTTCCATCAATTTTATTCACAGACGACTTAAAGCTTCGTTCTTCAACTGAAATCATTCAATTTTTTAGAGTAATAAGTTGCTTTTTCTAAAAGGAGTGCGAATGATTCAACTTGTTGAAAAGTTGAAGAATTCGTTGGATGTAGGATTATTAATTCCAATAACAAATTGGTCTCTTAACCGTTCATTCAAAGACGAATCAAAATCACGAGCCGCCAAAGCCTTTAAATTTAAATTTGCCCCATTATAGCACCAACTTACCCAGAGATTATTTCAAATCATTTCTAATTATAAAATAGTATTCTTTACAAGTTTTCTCTTTACTTTTAAACTATATTTGTTCATCTTTTAGGTAGTTTTAGTAATTAAAATTTGATTTATTTTACATTTCACTATTGGTAAGATTGGCCATGTTTTTGAATAATTAGTATGTTCTTATGATGTTTTGATGAAAAAAATGAATTTTCTCATGAATATTCTTACATTTCTTACTTACTTTAAAATTAATTAGTAAATATTTTTTATTTTATATCATTTTTTAATAAATTTAAATAGAAATAAAAAAGTCTTATAAAAACTAAAATGTCTTCCTCACATCAAAGTTCGGATATTTATAAAACAAAATTAGAGTTATATCAAAAAGAATTAATGGTCAATAAAATATATACTTTTTATAAAGTAAAAATTTTATTTTATAAACATTTATATTTCAGATAATGAGAATGAAAGAAAAAGAGGATGAGGAGAAAAAAGAAATACTCTTTCATAAAATTTTCTTAAAATTAGATAAAATAGAAGAGAAGGTTAGAATTTATTTAATTTTCGAAATTACAAATAAATATTTAAATTATTCTTATTATCTTTAGGTAAAAAATGAAAAAGAAATTTTAAAATATGAATTAAACGTTATCTTACAAAAACATTTTGAAGATTTAAAAGACGAGGCAAGTTAAAATAATTTCAATTTTTTTATTTTAAAATTTAATATCGGTCAGATTCTTTTTTTTTTTTTTTAATTTTAAAGATAAAACAAATTAAAGTTTATGAAGAAGAATATCATAATGAAAAAATTCTTGAAAAATTAGAAGAAAAGATTTTAGGATTTATGATTATTATATATAAAAAATTATTTGTTTATTATTTTTATTTTTAGGACAGGAAAGAGAAGGAAATTTTTCAAAAACAGTTAAATGAATTTCTTATCGAAGAATTTAAAGAATTCAAAGAAAATGTAAGTTGATTTGATGAGATATTAAGGGCCTTATTTTCTTGGAAATTTATCACCATTAGGGCGACAAACTCAGAATATCTGGGTCAGATAAAATTTTGATTTTATTATAATGGAAACTCATGGCCCCCAAAAAGAAATAAATGGCCTTATTACATTTACTTTATAAATAAAAAAATTAAATTTAAATTTTTTCAGCTAAAATATTTAAAGAAGGAAAATCAAGAATTTAAGCAAAATGTTTGTTTCATATAATTTTTCTATTTTTTTAAACATTATGTAAAAGTACAGTTTAATGGAATATTTGGAATAACAGATATATTTGAAAATATCTAATCAAATATTTGAGGTATGACTATTAAAAATATAATACTTTGTGTAAAATTTTCAAATTCTAATCCAAAATTTAAAGTTGCATTATTTTTATATCTATTATTTATTTATTTTATTTTTATTTTTTATTGTAAACTATGAAATATTTGCCAATAATTTTTGAAAAAAATCTTACTTTTAATAAGAAATTTATTTTCCACAATAGATTAATGCCAACTATTTTTTAAACAAACTAAAAATATATTGTTGGGACGCTTGAGGTATATTACATAAGCACCATACGTGAGTCGAGATGGGAGACAATCGCAGCATTTTTAAAGAAGTGACATTTTTTTTGGTAATAAATTAATAATTGCTTATTCATATGGCAAATTATTATAGCGTTTTATAATTAAGTTATCGATATATATATATGTGTGTGTGTATGTAGGATATATACCTGTATTTTTTTATACAGAATTTTATATTGTAACCAGACCAATAAGCAAAAGGGTAACTGAATGTAAAGATTCGTTAGGGGCCGGATGTTATAAATTTTAGTTATATAAAAATATCATCTCGTGATAAACCATTTAATCTTTTTGGTACGACACTCAGAGAGTGGATTCTCAATATCAATAGTTGATATTTTTACTCATTAAGAAATTACTCTATCTTGTCTCAATATCTCATCATTAGCATGGAATTAAAAAGGTCTCGATCTTAGCAGCGATGGTTAACAAGTTATTTCCACCATTTGCTCTTATGATCTCTAGAATTCACTCATTCATTCTAGAACAGAATTCACCAAGAAGAAATTTTTTTTTCAACAATGACATGCATCCCCATGCCAGATGCTAACGATACGGCGCATCCCTTGTATTTTACTATGATAAATTGTATTTTGTCAATATAGTTTCATTTTCATTGTTTATAAATTTTATTTCAAGTTGATTTGTAATAATATAATCAAATTCCATTCATTGCTCTCCATTTTATGAATATTTATTTTAGATATTTTACTTTCTCTTAATTATATATGAAATATATAGTGAGAAAGAATTGGAATCGCAAAAAAATCGATATCAAGATTTCAACGGAAACACGCTTTGAGGTCTCCTGAGTTTAAAATAAAGAAATGGTCTGTTTGTGTCTGTGAACAAGATTTCTCAAAAACGAAAAAACGTAAGAGGCTTAAATTTTATATTTAAGCTAGTTACCCTTGTCGCTTATACACTTTTGAATAAAATCGTCCAAAGAGCACTAGTACTTTTTTAGTTTTTTCAATTTTCTCAATTTTCGCTGTAACGATTTTGATTAAAATCCATAAATCATTTATTTATGAGATGATCTTTGAAATATATTAACCCTTCTCTTTACTCTTGTGCGTTTTTAGGTTTTTTGCAATTTTCTCTTAAACTATTTAAACCATTTTGATTAAATTGGCTGTACATATTATAAATTAGATAATCTTTAAGATGTATTAATCATTTTCCACTTCAAAATAGTGTGGAGCCCTCAATTTTGGATTCCATAGAAAAAATATGAAGACTCATTGCCACAGTAATATTTTTTTGTCTTTTCGGCATTTGAGGCAATATAGACTTTAAACGATATACAACATATATTAATTACGATACATGTATTCCAGGCATATCTTTATTTATATCAATTGGATACCATTTGATTTATAAATAAATTTTAATCGGAGTGCCTTGGATCCGAACCCACACCCCTTGGCTTTTAAGGTTATCAACATTGACAATGTTAATATCTTTAACCTCTCGGTCATATCACCCCCCCTCCCCCCTCCCATGGTCGAAAGGTTAAAGATATTGACATTGTCAATGTTGATAATCTTAAAAGTCGAGGGGTGTGAGTTCAGTTCCCAGGCACTCCGATTAAAATTTATTTATATCAATTGGATACCAATTGATATAAATAAATGACTGGATCATTATTTCATAAAATACAGATTATATATCGTTTAATGTCTAATATGGTCTCAGATACCGAAAAGACAAAAAAATTCCTTAATAATAAACGGAATTTAATTGCCAATTTAATTAATTTAATTGAATTCTTGTTTGTTTTAATAATTGATTAACACACACAAATGAAAATTCTCTAAATATAAAAGCCAAATTAAAATTGTGTACAGGCTACTACTAGAGAGTTAGAGCGTCTGACGCAAAAATCTGGCGACAGCACATCACACAATTTTCCTTACCTTTAGTAAGAGAAAGTTGTGTAATGTGCGGCTGTCAACACCAGATTTTTTTCTTGAAAATCGTTTATCGATAATTCCTGCAGATAATAAACAAAATCTTTGACATGCTTCTTTTGTATAATTTATTACTAGTTTGAATTTAAATGTCATTAAACTGTGCTTTTACCTATTAATTTTTTTATTTAATTTTGAATTAATTTTTTTTTTAGTGGAAAAAAGATAAAGAAATTTTAAAACAGGAATATAAAGATTTAAAGAATAATGTAAGTTTAATTATAGATACATGATGAAAAGGTGAGAGAGGATAACTTTGAGGAAATTTTCACCCAAATTTTCTTAATAATGGAGGAAAGAGCAGGCAGCCACATGAGAAGCCTAGAGAATATTAAAAATTCTCAAGTTTAAGACATTTCGGCTTTATTTTAATAAATGTACTGATGATGGCATTATTTTAATAAAGCCGAAACGCCTCGTACTTGAGAGTTTTACTACCGTAGAGACTTCTCACTCCTAGTTGCATCCTACCTCTATTATAAAATACAACAGCCACCTCATTAGTTAATTAGAATTGATACCTTCCATTCGAAATATTAATATATATACAGGGTGATTGAAAAGTAACTCCATTTTTTAAACTATTTATAATTTTTTCGAGAAGCAGCAAGGGAAAGTGGCCTCTCTTTTCACTGTGTACGAACCGTGCTCAAGAAGTAGCATAAATGGCGTCCTCCACATTTTTCTATTGTTCGTGAATGGCTGAATCACCATTTTCCTAGAAAATGGATGGGTTGATGTGGTCCGCATGAGTGGCCGGCCAGAAGCCCTGACACCTTTGGGGTTGGTTGAAGGAGCAAGTCTACTCTACAAAACCAAAGACTTTGTAAGAATTTGAAGAGCGAATACGAGAAGTTATTTCTTCCATTCCATAAAAGTTCCTGGGAAGATCATTGATGATGCGATTCCCGAGCGGCTTGAGAAGCTACATGCTGGTGCCCATTTCGAATTTTAAATAAAACTACAAGTTATGTGAGTTTTTGTCAGATTTATTTCTTGTAAAAATAATTATTCAGAAATAAATTATAAGATTTTTAAAATAGGGAGTTACTTTTCAATCACATATAGAGAATAAAGATGACTATGTATAAGTTTGTTCACGTGTCTTTTGGATTGTCGGTGCTCATAATAAATATGTTTGGGCGAAATATCAGAAAAAACGTATACAAATGAAACTCAAATTGACTGAGGATTTCGGCTGAAACGATATATTTCTTTCCATTTGATTGATTATTTATTTCCTTCGCTGTTGCAACATTCTCACACCTCATTATGCAAGTTTTTTTTTAATTCGTTTATAATAATAATCTTATAAATAATTTTATTCATTTCAGGTAAATAAAGAATTAAAAGAATTAAAAAAAGAGAGTCAAAATTTAAAGAAAAATGTAAATTTGACAGTTTAATTCTCATTTCCCGATATTTTTTTTCAACTTTTTTTTTTGTTTTTAGATAAACAAAATGTATAATGATTTAAATTTAAATATATTTAAAAAAAATGAGGTAATTAATATAATTTTTATTTTTTAATAATAAAAATAAATTGAATTCAGGCCGGATTGAAGATTTGGGCGGTCTCAACAGGGTTATAGCAGAGCTTTAAAATATTTGCGAAAGTCGAAAGCGTAGCTAGGATATGGGTGCTGTCTAAAATAGCCCAAATTTGTTTTTTTTTGCCAGGAGTTTCGAAAGCTGAAAAAAAATTAAAATTCATTATAAATAAAAGATCGTTAGGACAAATTTTGTCTTTTTCATTTCAAATAATGGATTTTCATATAAAACAAGTCAGCCCCTTCCTTGTAAAATGTCTAGTTACGCCGCTGAAGAAAACCAAATCCAAGGATTCATAATTTTATTCACTAAATCTACATAGAGGGAAACCCCCTCCCGTTCCATAAACCTTTAAGTAACTTGAATTTTACGTAAGTGAAATTTCGCAAGAAACTGCAATATTTATTATTATTACTTTAGTTCATTTGAACCGATTAGGCCCACCTACCGGGATACCCGTTTATTTACCCGAGGTTCTTTCGTGTACTGTGACACACACCTCAAACCCAGCCGACCTCTGGCCGTAGCCATCTATCAGCACCCGGTGAAGTTACTTTATTTCCTAACACTAACTCCTCCTCTTATATTCATTTCTAGCTAGCTAACTACTCCTATATCTAA
>JAAAKE020108364.1:0-17130 GCA_010014785.2 Anisolabis maritima
CGTTTGATGATATTTCTAGTATTTCTAGTGCCTAATGGTAGAATATTGAAATTTCAATTAATTGTAATTCTAATTATACCTCAAGAACAAGCCAAATTCATGTGTCAAATATCACTGCTTTGTTTGAGTTCAAAATTTTATTGGGTTTTTCATAAATACATTAGAAGATTGAATAATATGAAAATATAATAGTTTATGACAAATTTTTCATTTTAATTTTAAGGTTATATCATAATTGTATTTAAAATCAAAGTAAAGGGGCATTTTCAGACATTTTAGAATTTTTTTTTATTATTTACAATATTATAATAATGGGGCAAAATTTGCAATTCACTTGGTATCAAGCTCCCTGGAAATCCCAATGCAAATGGGAATGAAGCGACATTTCTGTTAAATGAGAACACTGGTGGAAGGAGTTCTCATATTATAATTATAATACCATCATTTGTGAATCATCATTTAATGTGCCAGTAAAACTTAATTTTGAGCAAGTGTATAACATACATAGTATTTACTGCTCTTTGAGTTGAGAATGAGCGTATATAATCACTAAGAAGCCACAACTGGTTTTATTTAATTAATTAATTGAAATTAAATATTTGAAATTAAACCTGGTTTAAACAAAAATCTCAGATTAAAACAAAAAAGCTGTTTTTTCCAACCCTGCTTGATATGAATTTTAAAATAAATATTAAATTAAATAAATTATAGGAATTATAGGAAACTTAATTACATGGTCCTAATTGGAGAATTCTAGGTATAATAATGAATTTACAGCATGTGTCTCAGAGTGTCCCTCTTTCCTCTATATCTTGATCCGAGGTAAATGGCAGCTTTTATTTTTTTATAAAATTATTTTTTTATGACTTCTTTCTTCTATTACTTATAAATTGATGCATTGTAATTTTCATTAGAATTTTTAATGTAGAGGTTCTTGTGTTTTTTTTTCTTATTTCAAATATTTACTTAATGGATGATATGTTTCGGTGCAACCAGGTGAAACAAAACAAATTTGTGCTTTTTGTTACTGACGTTTCGCACGTCTATCTCGCGCTTTTTCAAGGCTAACAAAATTCAATGATTCGGGTTTTCGGTATTGGTGAACCATTCGAGAAATTCAAAATTCAATAATTAAAATGAAGGTTTTGATTGTGGTGGCTGATTAAATATTTTAAAGCCTTCTCATAGTTATTGGCTTTTTGGTCAGTTATAAAAGTTTCTCGACCTGAAGTGTTATTGCACTTGCGATGTATCGAAACTTAATCTTCTGAAAATCTCATCCATAAATAGCTCTTTGTTCGGTTTGGCAACCTGAACAAAATGTCAAAGGCACAAACAACAACATCAGAGGAGAAAAACAGCCGCCGCATCCATCCTTGGCCATCGTTTCATTTCAATTTAATTGGTGTCTTCTTCTCCAAAGGCTTTTGTTGTCAGAATCTTAAAGTCGCCATGCAGGGTCTCCTCTATTTTTAACTCTTTCATCCCTTCTTAACAATTCAAATTTACATTTATAAGCTAACCATTATACTTTAATTAATTATAGTATAATTTTCATTTCATAATCATTTATAAAAAATATTAATACAAACAATTGAAATAAATCTCTTTAAAAAATCCATATTATTAATATAGTCCAGGGAATACTAAAGGCGCCTGTTTACATTCAACAAAAATATAGAATTCATATATAGGAACTATTTTTATAGAAAATAATCATGTTTTCTAATAGTTTTGCTCTGATGAGAGCCTTTATATAAAAACTCTAAACTTTGGCACATGTTTTATTTTATACTCTTTTTAGCTCACTAGGCTACAGTTTTTGTTAATATAATAGCTACAACATCACAGAGAGTCCAAATGGTATTTGCAAAGTGAATAACATTATATTTTCAATAATGAGAACAATTTTCTGTAAATTTTAGAAAATATAATTTTCAAAATTTTATTATACTATTTTAACTTAATCACTTGAATTAAAGAATGTGAGGCACTCAAGGGAGTTCTAAAATTTGCAATAAATGCTTATCATTATTAGAGAGTTCACTTCTAGGTGGCTGGTCAACCTAGAAATTCCAATCGATTTACGTAAAGGGTAGTTTTGTTTCAAAATTTAGAAAATATTGTCGCCAATCTCCTGCCACAAATAATTATTTATTTATTTAATGTAGATTAAAAATCTGGTGTGACTAAATTCACACAACTTTCTCAACCTAAGCCAAAATGAAAGCTGTGATGTGCTGTCACACCAGATTTTTTGTGTCAGGCTCTCTAGGTAGCCGTTTAATGTACGGCCAACTTAATCAATAACCTATCGTTAAGAGAAAATCACAAAAAACTTAAAAACGTACAAGAATAAAGTGGATCCCAAACAATTTTGGGGGATAAGGGTTAATACATTTTAACGATCATCTAATAAATAAGTAATATATGTCTATTTATTAAAATCGTTAGAGCTAATTTTGAGAAAATCTAGAAAATTACATCAGTAAAGTACGAGGAACCGTAGGTCGATTTTATTCGAAAGCTTGGAGGTGCGAGAGACATGGGTACCTAGATTAAATATAAAATTTCAGCATCTTACGTTTTATTGTTTGTGAGAAATCTTGTTCACACACAGACACAGACAGACATTTTGCGAGACCCACTTTTTTAGACTCAGGTGACCTCAAAATATGTATTTCCGTTGAAATCTCGACATCTTTTTTTTTTGCGATCGCAATACTCTCTCACTATATATTTCATATATAAGTAAGAGCAAGTAAAAAGTTAAATTCTTTCTTTACCATATTATTCGATATTTTATTTTGCCCATCAGTGGTGAATAATGAAGATATGTAGCGCATGTGGCAAGTTTCTAACTTATGTCCTCATAACCCAAAAATTGAAATGTAAAATTTTTTTATATTTTGAACGGCAAGCCAAGATGCGCCCGATGTGGCGGCCTTTTTTTGCTTCGTCCACATGTGCTTAAAGCAAGAAAACTTCTCTTTTATTTATTATATTTATTTCTCGAAGTCTAAATTTCCATCAAACTTCTTTTTGTGTTCCAATTATCCAGATTTTTTTTCTTTTTCATTTTTAATCAATTTGAATCAATCTCGCCAAGTGATCTTTTAGCCATTATTTTTGATAGTTATCAGTTATCGGAAATTTTATTAAATATGAAAATTTAATATAATAATAAAACATCCTGCATGACTCGTTTCGAGTGGCTAAAATTATCTTTACTCAGCGATATTTATGATCTATTATATCTAAATTATAAAAAAAATTTTATGTTTTACGATCTTTCGAAAAAATTTAATATCTTGAGACTCTCAAATAATAATAAGAAAATGAAATCCTTAAAAAATAAAGAATGGGTGATAAAAATAAGATATTATATTTTAAAATTTAGAATTACAATTATGATACGATACATTGACCAGAATCTCAAAGAACCAATTTTATTCATAAATGAAAATAACTGCATGTAAATACTCTAATACTGACTTGTTTACTTCAAAATTGGTTTTAGCTCTTAAACCAAGCAAATCAAAAATTATGGAGGGGAGGACTGATTTTTATTGAAGTAAATTTATTAAAATATACGAAAATAAATAATTATTTATAATTTATAAAGTTTTATTGAAGAACAATGGGGGAGGGCCTTGAGCACGCCACTTTTCTCTGCTAATGTTTCAAATGCTCTATGTGGCTCTAAGAATAAATAATTTAAGGAATTACCGCCTTGTTTCATAATAAATTTAATTTATTTTATTATTTGTAGTTGAAATATGATTTGATCTCCACCCTTTTAAGAACCCTAGCAGCTCATCCACGTCATGGATGCATATCGAAGTTTCACTCAAAGACAAGGAGGTTGAAATTATGAACCCGTGCCTAAGTAATTTATTTTTAATTTATTATTTCTAATGAATAATATATTCTTTGGATTCAAACAACTTTTTCTCTAATTATGAATCCTTTAAGGATTCCTATAATCATCAATAAAGTATCTATATTAAGACTATACTCTTATAAGAATCTCTCCTCTCCCCCACATATATAAAATTTTAATTTTCCATTTGTTTTTATCATCATTTCTTCGCTTGAACCAAATAATCTCTAACTGGGGGTCGTTGGCACTCATTAATTAATAATGAGAAGATCAGGGTGGCTCAAGAGAAAAGACTGTAAGGGAATAGAATAAAAGGCCATCTTAACAACGTACAAACTACCAATGTGGGAGCCTTTATATTATTGGATTATTCTACCTGTTTTATTTTCTGATTTCAATAAATAAAATTTTAATTTCTTTTACTTACTTTACTTTATGAATTTTAACATTCCGAAATAAATATAATAAAAACAGTCTGCGATAATCTAATTTAAATCTTTTCTGGTCAAATTCTTATTTTTTTTTTTTAGGTTCGAGCCCTCACTTACCAAACATTTCATTCCTTTTAACTAATCTTAAGTATTGATTAAACTTTGAAACATTATTTCTGGATGCTTGAATAACTTTTTTTTTACTGTGTTAAATTATGTTAAATTATTTTATGACTCTTTTCAACGAAAAGCTGACAAAATCCCTTAATTTTTACCAGTGGAAAGTACAATTCGTCGGAGCCTACAATTCGAATAGGAAGGGCTCACAATTATAGGAAGCCCAAAACCAATCAAAAAATAAAAGATGTGATTGATGAATATCTTTTCTTTTAATTTAATATATTAAAAAAAGGGAATGGCCTCCCCCCTCAACTTTTTTGAATACACATATATAGGGAAAATAGTTTTATTAAATATATTAACATCGAAATTATATCCATCTTTATTTGTCTCGTCTCATTGAAAATATATTGGAGTTATCACGATTTTTATAAAAACGCTTCAGGTACTACTTCCGGTTGCGGGAATTAGCCCAAAAGTAGAAAGAGATATATGATTTTACTGTACTCACGAATATAAAATTTGGTTGATCTATTAATATATTAAAGAGTGCTCGAGTTATTGTGTTAACGAACCTAAAGACAGACATAGAGACATAATTCGAAAAATATTTTCGGACTAAGGAAGACTCTATATTACGTATATGAGAAAGTAAAAATGAAATAAGTGTATATAATTGTATACATTTAGATATTTATGTTCTATAAATCGACAATAATTAAATTTTTGCCAAAATATTTTAATAATTGAATGAATTGTAGTAAATATATTGTAATTAAAAATAGACAACGAGCTCACTTAGCAGCGATTTATGGTAGCTTTCTCTAAAAGAAAGGCACATTTTTTTCTTTATTTTAAATATTGTAAAAACAAAGATTTGTTGTATCAGGGTATTTATTTAACTTTGTTCTTTGCCATTTCAGTTAATACTTCAAATATATTTTATATATGATATATATATATATATATGTATACTATACTGGTATATGTATCATTTTTTAAATCATATTTTTTACAAATTATTTTTGTTAAACTAATATTTTTAAAAAATATTAATCTATCAGTACATCTAAAATCTCACTATGGATGGACCTTAACCCATATTTAAATATGGGTTAAAAAATAATTTAAAAAGTAAATCAAGTTAATTCTAAAGAACTATGGGTCTATTGGATTTTTAACTTGGTGGTCTCATTCTTATTTAAGAAGAGTTTGTGACTGTAGACTAGTAATTATTGTTTGGTTGTAAGGTTGCAGCCAAGGAGGTTTTTTCACCAAATAAATAAAAATTCTAAAATTAAAGACTTTTAGGGTAAACTTTATTTAGGCATCTTCAGTCTATTGAGGAATTATTCAAGTAATATATATATGTAAAGAACTATCAGAACTAGAAGCATTTCTTTATTAATAACGACAAAGAATTATGATGTCATAAATTTATATATATATACAAGTGAATAACTTCTGACTGGACTGAAGATGGAAAATAAAGGTAGGCCAAAACGTCTCTGATTTGAGGATTTTCATTTATTTGGTTAAAAAATCTCCTTGGCTGCACAATCCTCACAATCCTATCAATACCATTCTTATTAATATTGATTTTTGCACCATTAGAGACAGATATGGAAGATATGAATTTTTAATGGATTACTAACTACTAGAAAATTTGTCTATTAAGCTAGCCGAATGAATTATTTCAATAATAGGGCCTATTTATTAATTTTGAAAAATAATCATTTTACACCGATGCCCCGGAGAGGCTGAAGATAGTGGGTTCGACTCCCGGGGGCCAGGGGTCACTTGATCTATCAGCAAAAAATAATATACTCACAAAAAATTATTTTTTTTTTAATTTTTTAGATTTTTTTCGCTTTTAAATCTAATATATAAATAAATTGTGATCAAAGAGTTATTAATATGTCTGAAGGGGGAACTCGAAACATTCCATTAATAATTTTTTTCCCCTCTTTGAGCTCTTAAAAGAGTGAGAATTTCAAATCTCTCTATTGAAATGAAACCAATTAACATTAATTAACCCAAATGGAATTTCTTGAAGAATAATTTGGACAAAAGTATGAATAAATTATTATTAAGAGGTGGAGACCGTTTTTGCATTTGAGTGCCTAAGAAAATCTTATATTGATAGGATTTTTCCCAAAAATTTGAATATATCAATAAATACAGAATGAATTGAATCGATTGAATTTATTATTTGTTTTCTTTTCTTAAGATGGAGTAAAATTTTTAAAGTAAATGTCAAATTAATAGATTATTTTAATTATTCAAATAATAAATTTTGAATGCCATCTTAAAGATGATGCATGTGTGCTCATGGAAATTTTATTTTTGGAATTTTAACAATAATCAGGCTATTTCAACAATTTGCTTGGAAAGAGCAAAAGGTTCTTTGAAGAGCGTTGCTCCTATTTTTTACTTTTTAGTTTTTCAGCATCTATATCTATAAACACATAGAATAAATATGTATTTTTAATACGATAACACGTTATCCCTCCATAATCATTTTAATTAATTGGTAACGATGTGATATTAATAAATTTTATCGCTCAAGAATTTTGTTTAATTTGAATAAAGAACACTGAATAAAATTTTTTTAGTTATGAAATTCTGTTGGTATCCCTTGGAGAGAGGGAACCCATTGAAAAAAAATGATTTACGCCTGAAAATATCAGCCTTAAATCAAAGAAGTCCAAAATATTTTTGAGTCGGCATGCCAGTGACGTCCCTGATCCATTCTGAGAGTGATTTAGAAACATAAAATTCTGTGTTAAAGTGAGTTTAGACCTTCTATAGAAAATTCCTGTTTTCATTTAAAACTTAATTTTAATTAATTGGGTAACCCTTTTATCTGATTTCCTCTCGTATTATATTCTAATTATATTTATGTGTTCACTTAATTCCTTTCCTTTTTTAATCACTCTCTAAAATTAGTCTTAAACTTAAAACTTATTACGAATAATTATAAAAACAAAAAAAGTAATCAAAATAATTAAATTTTAAAAATTCGAATATGGTCCTATTTATATATATTTTTACGAAAATGGATGTATAGAAATCATGGAAAAACCACTGGGATCTCTATATATCAGGCCCTGTTGCGTTAATTTTATTTGTGCTTTCATTTCTCGTACCCATACCGGTATTTATTTGGGTGTCTTAATCCTATGGCCTAAAGAATAAATAATGAATTTACATATATAATAGAATTTTTAGGAAAATTAAAATATCTTCCAGAACTCTATAGAACTCTATAACCCTTTTAATCAATTTTATTCTGTATCACCGAGGGATTAAAATTTAAATGGGATTTCAAAAGATAAATTTTAAAATTTCATTATGGGACGGGGTCAACTTCGTGTTATGATGGTGTTTGTTCTGATTCAGTACGGTTTGGTTCTGGTTCGACTCGTTTGGGTATTGCCATAGCTAAGTCACTGAGATCAAATGACTCAGAGTGTGAAGTGAAGACGAAGCAAAAAGAAATAAATAAAAAATTTGATTTATTTGTCGACATTTTGAGTGCCGATTGCAGTCATAATCAGGACCTATGGTCAGTCAAACATTTTTATTAGGAAATCTGTTATTTTACAAGTGATATAAAAAATTTTTTACACTTTAGAATATTATATTAATAATACATACAAATAGGGTGTATCTTGTAATATATATAATATTATAGTGTAAAAAATTTTTTATATCACTTGTAAAATAACAAATTTTCTAATAAAAATGTTTGCCTGGCCATAAGTCCTGATTATGACTGCGATCGGCACTCAAATGTTGAAATTTTCTGGAATTATAATAAAACAAAATACTTTTGTTTATTTTAATGTAATTTGACCTTTATTATTATTTAAGAAGCAAAAAATAGATGGAGGTCTTTATTTTTTTATATAAGATCACATTTCCCATTCTCTTTCTTGTTAAACTATATTTAATTCTCGGATATATATTAGAACTATATCTTAAACCACTTCTTAAATTTATTTTTTTGTTACTAATTAAATATTAAGTTCATTAAAAAATCCTTCATTTATAATAAAAGCGAAGTTTTTGTGTGCGCATGCGGCTCAAATAGGAATTTTTCTTAAAAAATTAATAATCCGACTATTTCTTATGTATTATTCAAATGTAAGAAATCATTAGATTCGAGTGAATATCAGTAAATTAGTTCTCTTTATTTTATGATGATTTAATTATTGAATTTTGTTTGAGTTGTTTGGTGCTTTATGACATTTTTTTGTCGTCAGTCATCGGGTCTTGACCTCTCAGGTGGAAACACCGTGGGAGAAATATTCAAAGCCGTTTCTGACATATAAAGATAATTAGTCGTCGCCATTACGATTAACATTTAATCTATTTCGTTTTAAATATTAGTAAAATCAAGTAAGCAAGCCGGAAATTCGATTAAAGAAATGTCCAGTGGATGCATATCCCCTGGGCCGATTAATACATTATTAAATTTGTTCCCGGAGTCGTAAGTCTTGAACATAGCGAGGAGGGAGGAGGGGACTCAGGGGCCCCGAGGGGACCCTTCGTGTATTTTCCAGCACACGCAGACCAACAAGGTCAAGGAGCCTCATTAAATCCCTCCTTCAATCATAATATTAGCCATGGCTGTCACTCTGATAAATGCCTTCTCCCAACTGGCTCCTTTTTAACTAAATGCTCCCCACCACCAACACCCTCGACCTATAATAAATATGCCACATTAATGAATTTGTCTACTTACAACTGACTCGGATACTCAATCGAACATCATCATCTATCTCTGTTTAATATTTATTATTTATCTATAGTTACAAGTAGAATATTGGTGCGATATTAAACTATTAATATTATAAAATTATGATAAATTTTTATTTGATATTTGAAAAACAAACATAAATACCAAGGACAAAATTAACAAAAAAATAAAAAATCTGGTGTGCAAACGCACATCATACAACTTACTTACTTACTTAAGATAAGGAAAGCTGAGTGATTGTGCTGCCAGATTTTTTGCAAAAGTCAGCTTAATGAGTGTACAAAACATATTATGCCAAATATCATTTTAAGTTATTCTTTACTCGTGTCCATTTCCGTTCCAATATTCCCATGTCTCTTCTCAATAATTAAAAGCTATTGAAAACTTATTGAATTTTAAGATTTGGAAATTTTTACAAGCTTTTAAAAAAATTCTGAAGTGAAAAAAGAAATATCTGATTAAGCAAACAAAAATCAATAAGAATTCTAATTATTTAAAAGATCATTTAATTGCAGGATATGTAACCCTTGCGACATTTAACTTTTTGTTGGAGAGGAACAAAGTGGTCTTTGGGTTGGGGGGGGGGGGGGCAATCTACTTTCTAAATTTCCAAATGGAGCCCAAATTTGTATTAAAAAAATGATTAGGTTAGAGGTTTGGGAGGAGAGCAAGTGTTCTCCTGGTTCTCTCTAATGAATAAGTTTATGGGAAAATATCTTTTGTAATTTATTTGTTGTTGGCTATTTTAGATCGTGGTGACGGATTTTTATTTTATTTTGGAAGTAAAGACAATCCAAAGATTCATCCTGTGGAAGTGAGGAGAAGGAAAAAGAAGACAGGGGGGGGGGGGTAGTTGGAAGAGTACTCCTCCGTATCTAGCGGATACACTGTTCTTAATTGCATTATAATAAATGGGGTTATTTGAATTCGGATTAGAATTAAATCATGCCTTAAGTTTTTGCGGTCTGTCGGTCTTGCGTCAATATTTAGTTTTGAATGTGATTAATACTAGTTAGAGATGAGAGAACTGCAAAAAAATACCAAGTGTCTTCAAAAATTTCCACAATAGAAAAAAATTTTATTTTAATTTTTCACAATAATGAACAAAGGTCAGAATGTTTTTAAAAATTGTTATTCATGGAATTACATTATACTAAAAATAATTAATACACAATTGTATAAAAAGAGACGCGGGGCAGGGAGGATGTTGCCTTGGGGCCGACTTTTGATGGGGCTAATATACAAATAACATTGTTATAATTATAACACCATAATAATTTTTTTTTGAATATAAAAGGAAATATCTTTAAGAGTGAAACCACGAACCTGGGTAAGATCTCGGCGACCCCTTTGAGTATCAATATATAATATTATTTTACCTTAATTTTAAAAGACTGACTTAATTAATGATAAGCGATGACGCTGCTTTAAAGTGAAAGTGTACTAGAGAGTTCGTCAGTAAATCATCTGTTTTGTCAATTTTTAAATAATAAATATGACGTGACTTTAGTGACGTAGGCAAGTTACATCGCCGTTGGAGGGTCTATACTACTGAATCTATTATTTTTTAATTTTATAATCTTCAAAAATATATTTTTAACTTCAAAAATTTTATTTGTATTATACAATCCCTTCTTTCACAGAGTCAGAACAACAATTAATATTGAATACAAAAAAATAGAACAAAAGCAACTGTTTTTGTTTTTATTTTTTTTTTTTAACATAAAATTTTCTTGTTTGTAGAATTTTGAGGGGCCCCAAAAAAAGTGTTCCAATAACGCCACTGTGCCTCAAAGCAAGTTGTAAAAATTTCTTATCCAACTTAGATTTTTTTGATACTTTAATTATAAATATATTTTAAAAAAAGCAACTAATGCGTATTTATATTTTAAGAGAGTACAATTGTGCCACACAATTCCACACCAATTTTGTCGCAAATGCTGGGACAAATTTTCTCAAGTCAGTCTCAGTCTACGGAACCTAAATCAATCCGTTGCCGGACTTCAACCCCACTAACCTTTAAAAGATTTTATAAAAAGAACTGGATTTATACAAAAGTTTTTATTTAAATAATTTTTGAGAATTGATTATTTAAATTAGATATGGATATATGCCTCGAGAGAGGCAAAAATACCCTCACAATACCTTCAATTAAAAAAATATTTTAAATGGATTTAGAAATTTAAACTTGAGTCATAAATCTAGAAAATTTACATCAATCAATATTAGACTGAGTCTATGGCTTCAGGTGCTTAAAAAAAAGACCTCGTTAACCAGCACAATACGTTAAAATATCAACGCAGCCTCACAAATATAAACATATTTCTTAAGCTTTCGAACATACGTAAGGGATGAGGTTTGAGATTTGAGTGAACCCATACGCTTTCTTGTCAACAGGACTGTCAGTCGGGTTGGAAGTTTGATGGTTAGTACTTCAAATCTCAAACGTTTACAACTCAAGTCTTCTCCACACAATTTCAAACTTAAAGGAATATTCCAAGGACTCGGGCCGTCGTTGCGACTGATTAAGAAATGATCTCTTTAATCTTTTTCATATAATTAATTTGATACCTTTTATTTTTATGTAGGTTGTATAATAACTATTAAAACATTACGAAGGCAAGCATTTGAGTAATTCTGAATATTATATTTATAATACAATGGTATATTATACATTCTGTCAAATAAGAACGGATTTTAATGGAATTTTTGGGGTTTTAAAATAGCCAGTTTTGGAAGAGAGGTTGAGGTGACAATTAACATGACTGAAAGTGAAAATGAGGGTTGCATTTTATTTGGGGGCCGGTGAGGGTGGCGGTGGTAACGGCGCCTGGCTGACGAGGAAAAAGACAAAAGCGAAGGAGGCAACCATCGTTTTTAAAGGGCATCTATTGGACATGGCCACGTCGGTGGGTGCGACGCCCGCGCCGCCCCGTGGACCTTTCCTAAGCAAACCATTCGCGCCTTTTTGGATAAGCGACCACGTGGCCAACTGGACACACGTGGTCGCTTATCGTGGTCAGTCTGCTCGCGCCGCCGCATCTCACCAATTGAACAAGCGCGTCTCGCTCGCAACACATACTGTTTACATGTAGCCGAATACCCTCTACACAGTGTAGTCATATGACATTTCAAGCAATACAAAATCAGCACTTGTGCAAAAATTCATTGACTTCACATCCCCAATTCCTCTCTTTCATTCTCCTTCAAAATTATTAAATTTTCTTTCTGATTGAAGGACCAGATTTTATAATTAATTTTTTGCCCAATTTTATCGCATTTTCCTTTTGCAAGAGTGGGAGAGAGAGAGAGAGAGAAAGAAATATGTTTTGCTTGTGTATGTGTAAGTGGAGTCATAATCAAGAAATCACTGGAAAGCTTATTGTTCAGCGATGGCTCAGCTGTTGAGATATCACAGATCCTACACTTATGTACCCGAAAAATGGACAAAACTTCTTTTTAATTTCCATTTTTCCATAAATCAGTCAATTCATTGTGTTGGCAGACGACTGATTGCGAGTTTAATAATTGTTGGTTTGAGAGTTGGAGTTGGATATCTTCATCAGTGGTTCTTATTAGAGAGAACTTTAGTACAATAAGACAAGTGTACTACAACTTAAGCTGTTTTTAGTTTTTTGGCAAATTTATTTGTCTTTAAAATTTATGTTCGTTTACAAATTAAATGAAATTAGTTTAAAAATAAATTCTAATTCATGATTTTCCTTGTAAACTCATTTACTTGACAAGGGCAAGTGTCAGTGGTGGATCAAAGATTTTTGGGGCCTATCCTAAGAGGATTAAAAATTTATCTCAATCTTAAATTTATAAATTAAAATTAAAAATTTTTGTTCAATTTTTTTAATTTAAATAAATTTTTTCCTGTCTTGTTCCAACGTCCCTAAATCCGTTAACCTTTTATTTAATTTGCTTTGTCTGTCTGTCATTCTGCACAAAATCTCAATTTTTAATACACTTCCCGATAATATAGATATTTAAGATCTTATACTTACTCACTATCGAAGATATTTTTATTTAAAAATGCACTAAAGAGAGGAAAATATCTTTATTTGCATTAGATTGTTGATATGTTTGCTTAATAAAAAAAAAGCGTAGGGTGCTCATTGATGATTTTATTTAATTTCCTCTAAAACAACCTTTCTCATCCTATGGGTCGCGACCCAATATTGGCTCGCGAAATGATAGCTGCAACCTTGTGTCAAAGCGAGAAAATTGTAAAGTCGCAAGACAAAAAGGTTGAGAAACTCTGCTCTAAATGATATTTTTAAGTTTTAGTAAGAACCCCGCGCTTCTCTTTTTAAATGCCCCTTGCATTTAAATCCTCCGAAATTCTAATAATAAATTTGTATTTTTATAATAAAAAATGGCAACAAAGTTGCAACACTTTCCTCCCATTTTGGACATCGCTAACCATATTCTATGGGAATATAAAATGGCCGCTCTACATTCCTATTGAGTATGGAAGTCATGTCAAGTTGATTTTTAATGTTATTTTTTTAGGTTTGTTGTTTGTATAAATAAATGTCTTTCATTAATTGAATTTACAATATCATATGGGCTACTAATTACCTTAATCTACCAAAATGCCTAAAAAGACTTTTAAAAAATTTAATTAAAAAAAAAAAAAGAAAAGAAAAAATTAGTCAAAAGAATTAAATAAAATTCCAGTTTCCTTTCTACGATGACGTATGTTTATTATCTTTTACCCAATTTTTTTTTTTTTTGTTTTCTTAGAATAAATCTGCTCCCACTCAACGGATTGTTATGAAAATTGGTCCAGGGCTGAAGACAAATGTCTTAATTATTATCACAAAGTTTCAAAAAATTTATTCCAGCGGATGCTGAGAAAAAGGTGCGCGATAAATATTGGGGGGGGGGGGGTTTTACTGCCCCCTGAGGACTGATTCGCTTCAAATTTTATTAACTTCTTAGGCACTCCTAGAGCTATAAATTTATTAAGTTTCATACCATTTCGATGAATGGTTCCAGACAATATAAGTCAAAATAAACACATATAACACATACGCATATTAAGATTTTTTTTGTATTTTTTGGGTCCTTTTCGCTTAAAACATAAAGATATTGGAGGATTCAATTTTTCATGATTACTAATCTTTTCCCTTATTATTATTATAATAGTGTGGAAAAGTAAAATAATATAAATTATAATATTTATTATAATAAAATCCTCCCCCAAAACTAAACATACTTCTAATACATTTAATCGATTTATAGTATTAAATAAGAATATTATAAAGATACAACTGCGCTATTGATTTATCACTTGTGGCAATTAATGGAGAAAAAGTAATTTTTCTCCTTTTAATAGGAGAGATTATGTTTATAAAAAATCGTCTTTACCAAACAAGTGATCTTTTAAATGATTAAATAGGAAAAATAATAATTTAGTACTTTTATTTATATTATTACCATTGGATAAAGAGTATCAAATAAATTACATAAGATCTAAAAATAAAAAAGTAAATCAATAAATAAATATTATATTATTAGAAGATACATCCATATATTGATTTAAATTATTGTTTTATTTACTCTTTCATTATACATTTACGTCCCCCTCCAATGGACTTGGAATTTTTCAACTTATAATCGTTAATCTCAACCTAAAATTAATTAATTAATTAAGTCTGAATTTATTTTCCCTTCATAATTTGATTTGACATTCTTTTTGGACCCTTTTAACCCTAAATTAACATTTGTGTGCTCCCTAAGGAAAAAGACAGCTAAAAAACTAAAAAATCCATTAGAAAAAATAACGAAGACGTTGTAAAAAATATTTTCTAATATTTTTTCCCAATTTGAATTTATAATTTTTTTAATTGAATTACTTAAAGGGCGATTACTTTTTCTTTGAACTCGAAATAAGTCTTTTTTTTTAAATGAAGGGAAGCCTATTAACGTTGGTGTCCCTTCCTCTATTCGGAAAAGAACTGAGACCAAATTTGCAATTTATAACTAGCAATACAATCTTCTATATAAATAAAATTAAGTTTTTTTAACATTGACTCTCAGTTAAAGGTATTCCGGTTTAATTTAATAAAGATATATTTTATAATTATATAAATATATAAAATTTATATATACATTGTTTGCAAAGATTTTTTCAATCGTCCTTTTCCTGGACTTTAGCTCCATTGTCCAGTAAAAAACTGATTTTATCCATTAACTCGTATGCCAAACCGGAAAAAGATTGTCAGCCTCTTTCATTTTGAAATAAATCTTCATCATATGAATATTATTTTATATATAGCAATTCTTAACGGTGCTAGTCTATAGAAAGCAATATTACTCTAAAAGCTACTCTATTTTATATAACTTATAATTTAATAAATTATATTTTCGTTTAATTAGATTTGAAAATAATCTAAAGTTCACACCTGGAGACCACGAGTTACTTAAACTAAGATGACCATTTCTTTTATTTATCTTTATGCTAGTCTTTTTCCCTTCCTCATCCCTTAATCAATCACCAGTTGGTGCGATGGGCCGGCTTGTTCTTTTGTTTGCTGTCGCACCTTTAATTTACAATGCCACACCGGATGTCAAGAATAATATGAGTTGGAAGAAGGAAAAAAGAAAAAGAAAACAGATTTGAACAAATTTATATTGTGTATTATTTGAAGGGTGTTGGAATAATTACTTGGAGAGAAGCTAATGTAGATATTTAAGATAAAAAATGAAGGGAAATAATTTATTTTTACCTTCTCTTACTTATATATTAAATAGATCACAAAAAATCGATGTCGAGAATTCAACGGAAATACTCGTTTTGAGCCCCTCTGAGTATTAAAAAAAGGGTCTCGCAAATTGGTCTGTGTGTGGGTGAACAAGATTTTTCCAAAACGAAAAAATGTGCGAAAACTAAAATTTTATATTTAAGCTAAGTACCCTCATCGCTGCACCTCGAAGCTTTTCAATTATATTGGCCAACGGGTACTAGTACTTTACTTGACTTTACTTACTTTTTTTAGTTTTTTCAATTTTCTCAAAATTTGCTCTAACGATTTTGATTAAAATTCATAAAACAATTATTTATTAGATGCTCTTTGAAATGTATTAATCCTTATCCTCATTTTATTTTTAAATAAAATCTTGTTTTTTTTAAATAATATTTTGATGTTTGAGTAAAATTGATTCTTAAAAATTTCAAAAAATATAAGAAATATCTAAAATTTAAAATCTTGTAATATCTTTTATAAAATAGTTTTTTTCATTAAAATAATTAAATATTTCCTAAACAGTAACAAATATATTCACCAGCAAAAGATATGAGTAAACAGCTTATTTTGTGTCAAAAGATTTTGCTAAACTCCAAGTTTTATACCACTAGAAATTTAGTTGAATTTAACTGACAGATAAATCAGGAACTGTTCAACATCCATTCACCAAGTTAAGGAAAAAGTTTTGATTTCCATTTCATTTTGTTTTTCAGTGGATTTGATTAGTAAAAATTAAAACTACAGGAACAAAGTTGACCTGGAAAAATTTTGTCAAATCCTAATATCATTAAGGTAAGTCATGCAAATTCTGAAACTTATGGATTTAGAATATATTCCATCATTTTGCGAAGTAACGATCAATGGCTAAGTTGTAGCCAGAAATGACCCAGCCAACAAATCAAAAATAATAACAAAACAAAGACGAATTAATATTAGGTTGTTTCAAAAGTTTTGTCGGTTTTTATGAGTCTTCTTTAAACTGTAATATCTAAATATCTAAATACTTATTCAATTTAATTGAAATAAGCACCATTCGAATCAGTGGACTTTTGCCAACGTAACACAAGTCGATTAATTCCATCAGCATAAAAATTGAGTGCTCGGGATTCGATGAAGTCCACGAAGGCCGTTTTTGCCTGGTCCTGATTGGCGAAGGTTCTACCAGTGAGAAAG
>JAAAKE020108375.1:0-17126 GCA_010014785.2 Anisolabis maritima
TCCATTTAGCTAATATCTTTTTTTACACGATTTTATTGGGAACGTATCTATCGTGTAAAAAGAGAATTAGGTGTATTATAATTGAATTACTCTTCATCTCGTTGACTCAATGTTTGAAGATTAGATTAAAAAAAGTCTTTGTTTTTGATGGATTTCCGTATAGGAGGTGTCTGGGCACCTTGATGACGTCACCCTCTACCATCCACTTATAAGGCAGTATAACAACGCACCTTGCGATTCCCACGCAAAGGAACAAAGCCCCACCCACACAGGGCTTGTCTTATATCCTTCCTTATATGTCCCTCCTCTCTTTTTCTTTTTCTCTCTTAGTTGACTTGCTTTCAAAATTAATAAAAGATGTTCGAAAGAAGGCCGTGGAATAATTTAACAAAATGAAATAAAAGAGTCCTTTCGGCGTTAGACATTAATACATGTTTTCTCAATGTTACGAAGGCTAACTGCCTCCAACATATTTTGTATTAGAATAACTTATTAATTTGTATGGATATAGGAAAGGAGAAAGGCCATACGAACTCAAAAATATTTTTTTAGTTATTTGAGTTCAGTAAGTTTCGAACGTGCTAAGTCTCAAAATGGTTATTTTATTTTTTTTTAATTAAAAAAAAAAAAAAAAAAAAAAAGGCAGCGGTTCTCAACCTATAGTACGAGTACCGATTAGTGAGTGAAATAAAATAATAAAAAAATATATTATATGTAAAATATGATTCTTTTTTAGATGTAAATTAGGGCCAGCTGGTTAAACAATCTCAGGCTGGTCAGGATAAATGTCTATATATATATTATTACTATATAATTATAAAGGTCAAATAAAAGGCTAAATTTTTGTCAAAAGAATATTTATTCCGGATATTTCAAAGGTTGTTTCCAACTCTCCTTCATCAACGGGCTCATCCTAACAATTCCACATATAAAATTGTTCGTTTAATGACTAATAAAATAGAGAATCACACATACCAAGAAAAATTTTTTCGGAAGGGTAGGAGACATATTTTTTAGACGCTTTAGTTTTTGTTCAACCTTATTTATTTATTTTTTTAATTTTTCAACTCTCTTATCAATTCTATTATATCGATAGTATAATTGTATCTATTTCTCCCTGGAAAAATCTGCAAACTGACTATTCTATTTTCGAGTGGTGACAAGATTTATGAATTTAGCAGGATATAACTTTAATGAATTCCTCTAGTTGTGGTCCTATATTTATCTTTATAAATTATTATGGTTTCATATTAAATTCACTTTGATACTGGTATTATCTTTTTTAAAAATACTAAATCTATATTATTTATAAGCTATCTGATTTATATAAAAATTTTTCTTGTTAATTTCAAATCTAATTGTAATTATATATTTTTTTAATATTTTATACCGCTTCACGAACAACGAAATCATATATCTTAATTAAGGTCATCAAAATAAATTATATTTTTATTCATTCCAAGCAAATTTTCGACTAAACAATCGATCATCATCTATTATTCACGATATCTTGAATCGATACAAACGAGAATGCTCTCAGGAACCTCTGGGGAGCTATTGATTTACAGATTATTCATATTTTCAATTTGCTTTGCTTACCTATCATCATTTATATTTATTTATAAAACTATATTTCAAAAGGAAAAATTTTCTTTCAAAGGGGGTTGGAAGAATTTCAAAAAATATTTTCCACATCTCCCTTCAATTCACATGAATATAAAAATCAAGGGGTCTTAAAAAGGGTTGATGTGAATGAATTTCCTTGCACAAATAGACGAAAAGATTCGAAATGATCCGAACGTTGTATTCTTACTTGAAATTGGAAGACTTCGTGACTATCCCCATCTTTTTGCTCAAGTAAATTCATGCACGTGTCAACTTAGCTTTTTACCATTTAGGTTTTCTAATTATGAGCTCATTCCACAGTTTTCAACTCTCCTTTAAACTCTTTATTTTTGTTTTATTCAATCTTAACAAATTAACTTTTATTTTTAAATATCTTTAATGGAAAGAATTTAGAAAATATTATTTCACTGAAACACTCAAGATAAAACGATTGAAGGTGTTTTACTTAACGATCTCAGTCAGAATATAGATTAAATATTCAAAAAAAGAAAATATGCTGATAAATTGGGTCAAAATAAATTTCACTTGAAAAGGCCAAGTGATTAGATAAAAAATTATCTCATTTTAGACTATTTTTTAAGCTATTAAATAACTTGACCAGACATCTTCGTTTGGGCCAAATGACTTTTGAGCTCTCTAGGGTTAAAAAGAAATTTTTAGGAGACAAAAAAATGAAATGCTTTTTAAAAAAGTAATACATATTTATTACTATTAACACATTACATACTAATCACTGTTTAATTTAAAAGGCTATTTATTTAGCCAAGGGATTATTATAAAAATTATAATTTTGCCACTCAAATAAAAACTAAATTATTATTTCTTATCAGATTTATTCATAATTAATTTCGTTTAATAGGAATAAATTTTTATGAAAAACTTAACCTTTGGTTTTCATATTCAACACAACTACCTTCAATTATATCATAATAAATCAATATACAATCAATAAAAAATAAACCTCCCTAAACCCTTAACAAGATCCTCTTTTATATTAATATTAGTTTATCAACTTATTCATCCTTCATTTTATTATTAAATCTTCCCATAATTAAAATTTTTCTTTTTAATTTTTTACCATTTCTATAAATTATAGCAAAATTAATCAAATTGTCAATATAACATACATATCGTAATTCTTAGCCTACATTTATTTTTTATTTATCTGACATTTCTGATCATCTATTCGGTTCTTTTTCCATATTATTTTAAAAGATTGATTTATGTCCTATAATCCTTTTCACCAATTTTATAAATTTCATATGTAAAAAGATAATAAATTGAACCAGAATTCATTTTATAAACTTGTCAAATTCAGTTCTCCAAAAAATAACATTAAAATATAACTTTATTTAATTGAAATTTATTTGTTGGATTTTTACTCTATTTAATATGAAATGATAAACTAATTACGTAGATATCAAAATCATAATAAATTGTACTAAAAAAAAATATTATTTTGTAACCTTTTAAGCTCTGATCGTGATCCTCTTTGTTTTCACAAATATTAAAAAAATATATATGCATATTTTTTTCATTTTTTTATTTGGTTTTTACGATAGGAGAGCTAAAATAGAAATAGGCATTCACTCTCAGCCCCTAATAAAGAGGTAGTTTGAGTGAGTAAAAGTAGTTTCCCCCACTCAAGTCCCACCTAGGCTGGCTCTCCTACTTAAAGTTCTTCTTGTTCTCGTCCGACTATATTTTCTTTAATTTTTTAGTCCCTATGATGATCTTTCATTATCCTCGCCCAACACTGATATAGTCAGGTTAGGGTGACTCTTAACCCCTGCGAGAAAATTAAAATTTTTCATTTTATTTATAACACTAGAAAACTTTTTTCATAATCCGATGTTATCTTTTTTTTAACAAAAGAATCTCTTTCTGTTTATTTCTCTCTAAAATTATTGTTCCAAACAAAACACATGTATATCTCGTATTTTATTTGAAGATATTATTACTGAATTAAACATTCTCCTCGAATAATATTTCATAACAATGTTGGTAAAATATTTTAGTGAGCAAACTAACGTTCTGTTAATATTTAAAACACTTTGTTTTCTTTAAACCAATATCATTATAAAAATTTTTATCTCAACTCAAGTATTTATCTTTCTCTCTCAACATTCCAACAGAACACAGATACGAGAAGACATCTGGCTTCTATATCATTTAATTGATACCCGATTAAAGGAAAAGAGGTGTCTGTATATGCATCAACCACATTGTTTTCACATAAATCAATCCATGCACATTTTGAAATTTTATAGTGCGTGCGGTCGTGGCTTCTCATAAAGAGCCCGCCATTCGATGCTTACATGCGTAAACAACGATCGAGTGACGGAGAAAAATGTTAATTAGAACTAGCCTATGGAAATAGCCTGAGCTGGCTTGATTCCAAAGGACCACGTGGGCCTGATGTGGCCCGCAGCCAGGGCATCCCCGCGTTAATCATCGCTTGCAAATATCCACATACCCCACTCCCCTCTCTTCTTTATAATAAATCTCATCGGATGAGCAAATCAATTTATTTATTAGAGGAAAAAAGACATTTTTCTGCCAAAAAAAATTCTCTGCGAAATAAATGGGACAAATTATGTAATCTTTCAAATTTTATTGATATTTTGAGGATTATCCAAATTAATTTGTACGTCTTGAAGATAATCATTCATTTCTTTGGATGAGGAAAAAAGTATCAAAGCATGTTAAACACAATTTTTTTTTTTCTTAATAATTTATAATAGAATAATTTTTTTCACGTTTTAAATTTATTTACATTTTCCTTGTTTTTAGATAAAGGATTGTAAATAGATAAAAGAAAAAAAAAAATTACGATTCTAAATTTACCTTATTTATTAATATCTAATGACTTTTACAATTAAATAGACAACTAGGAGTATAATAAAAATAAATTTATTGCCTTATATTTTAGAGTAACAAACAACTAAAGAAATCCTTTTGATTAATATATATAATGCATGTCAAAATTTAATATACACGATCAACTAAATAAATAAATAATTTCCTAAAATGAATAAAAGAAATAGCACAATAATAATTTTTAACATTTATTTTGGTCATGGCGACATTCGGTTAAAAGTCATTCTTCTTGCACGATCACTGACCTATAATTAAATTGGAAGGCTTACGCCTATAGTTTCTCCTGGGAAACAACCGAGAGGATTAATCTTTTTGGATCTATGTGCGCATAATCATCATGTACAATTAGAACAAAAAGTTTGTATATTATAAATGTCAACGATATTTGAAGATTTGAATTTTTTAAACTTTTCAACATGACTATGCTATGAGACCAGGATAGAGATAACCTTTTATTTAATGCTCTTTCTGTCAGCGTGGCTTTTTTATTGTTGGTAAGCTGCTTTATTGTTGCTAATTTATTCACGATATTTCTAAAAATTTATTTATTGATTATTTTTGATATTACCCCTTTTACTTTATTAAAGAAGGGTTTCAATCATTAAATTTTAAAAAATAATTAATAATGATGTAGGCCCGCCATGGGCTTGATCCAGCAAAAATATACTCACGAAATATTTTTAAATATAACCATGGCTAAATCAAATACTCTACAAGGCATATATTGAATACTGCTATTTAATATCGAGTTATAGGATTTTGTTTGAAATTGTTGGTAATTTTCAATCAACGCTCCATTGACTCTGAAAAACAGTCAACATATCGTTTAAGATAAAATAAGTTTGTGTATGGATGGACATAGTTCACACCAGGATTTTCGCGGTGGACGTGCTATCTTTATACCATGGCTCACGGTCCATCAATATCTAATTCAAATGAATAGGTCTTATTATTTAATTAATATTGATTTAAATTCTTTTAAAAAAATCTATTTCTAAACTTTTTTTTTGTAACCCATAAAAAAACATGGAAAATTCAAATTTTTTTTTAAGTTTTACCCCATATTCATCATTTTTCCTTTGCTTCTTCCCCCTTTAGAAACCTTTCAGCATTTTCTTACATATAATAAGAATATAATAATAACTCTAATACATAAATATTAACAATCGTATTTTTTTTCTAACATCCCGTTATTTAACTGAATAAAAAAACCGATCTAATTCTTTAGAGCAAAGCCATCTAGTAATCTTCTAGATTACTCCTCTCTTATTAATTGAGTGATCTACTTCTTTTGACTCCACTAGTAGCTAATCTCTTTTCGTACACCCATTCATTCCTCTCCCTTTTCATTAATCATTCGCAAAGACGTTAATCACTAATTGGTTGTGTGTTTGTTTTCAGAATCATACCGACTACAACACGTACGGGGATGAGCCGAGAAGAAAAAGGTAACAAACACCTCTTCTTAACTCCCTCCCCCCCTTTTTTTTTTTAACCTCCAGCCCTTTATGAGGCTCGCAGCCAATCCGAGCGCGCATTATTACCTTCGTCTTTTATATATTGACCCATTTAGGATTTTCCCTTAGAAACTTATTAAGAATAACTCTTCATTATACTTATTTGTATTTATTTCCCGCTGAGATGATGCCATTACATAATTTTTATTAGTTGTAATTTGGGCATTACAAGTAAAGTCTTTCTTCTTAATAATGAAAATCTTTTAATAGTGGGAATCTCTTTATTTACTAATTATTTTCTTGTTTCATGAAAAAAATTTATATAATTGGATAATTTCTTAATGTTTACAAAATTTATTATTATGACAAAAGATAATTATCCTAACTATTCTTAGACAGTTTTTTATTTTAATTAAAATTATTTTTATTTATATTATAAACATAGCTCTGTTCCTTGGTGCAGAGGTAGAGGTCTCGCCTCTTGAACCAAAGATTAGTGGCTCACTTCCCCGACCTGAGCTACAAAAATTTATTTATATTATTTTGCCTACCAATTAATATAAATAAATAAGGCAGAGTCAAAATGACCTCAGATGTCGAAAAGGACTTAAAAAAACAAACAAATATTTTGAATCTTGAAATTTTATTATTTTTATTATTATTACTTTTATTTCAATATCTTTTTAGTACCATAAGAAGCATAAATTCTTTTTTTTTTGCTTCCTGGAGGTAAGCAACCCAAATGACCAACTCGCTATTGGATTTTTTCGATTAATTGTTCTAAAGCGAACCATAAATGCTTAGTTATTAATTCCATAATTAACACATACATAGAGGAAAACTAGTGAGTTGGTCATTTGGCTTGCCTACCTTCTAGCAAGCAAACACGAACTCATTTATAATTAAGTGTAATTATCAAATAAAAAAAAATTGAATTCTACAAAAGAGAATTTTTAGGGAAGGAAAAAAGATTATTTAAAAAATTTTTTTCTACATTATTTAAATTTCTTTTAAAAAAACTGTTGGATTTGAGTTTATATTCAAATTGTCCGTTCACTCTATTTGGTTTCTGTTTTTCAAAAAAACCTTCCTTCTGATAATTTATGAATCTAGGAAACATAAGAACCAGTGGCATTGACAGATTATTTCTCCCACAAAATCAAATAAGGGAGTTGGGCTTAAATAGGTCACCACGCCTTCTTCAAATATATAAAAACACAAAATATTAATGTAATGTTATTAAAAAAATTGGAATGAAACAGTTATAGGTCTAACCACCAGGCCTTTTATTTACCTGGGATATTTAGTGCATGACGGCACAAACCCAACTGACTGAAATTTTTTCTTTCTTTTCCAAAATACATTTTCAGCTATTTTAACAAAATGGAGTAAATATGTAAAAGGGCATATATCTACATTAAATAAAATGAAACTAAACATTTGCCCAAAATATTTAAGTACAAATGTAAATATCAGAATTCATTAAATAAGTGTTAGCTTTCATGTTGTACATTGATGTGTTCTCAAAAAGCAAACAAAATATGAGAATTGTAAAAGTTTTAAAAGCATCAGAAAGGCTCTGCATTACATCAAAATTGATCCAACTAAATGTCAGAATACTCTATTAATCTCTGTATAATGTTTGAAAATGGAAATGAGGCAATATCTATATCTCAAGAGTTTTAAAGAAAAAGACTTATTTGATTTTTAAAATTACATCACACCAAATTGACTTTTTAGGAAAAAGGAAAAAAAGGGCGGCTCTGAAAATTTCAGCTAATTGCAAGTACTCGGACAAGCCATCTAAACTTTTTTTTTTCACTTAATTTAAATATGCAAATTTCGTATTGGAATAATAAAAGTAATTAACAGCCAGAGCAATAAATGTTTTTTCTTTTCCTCTGAAGTCGTGATTTATTGGCAAAGCTATTCCTGATCCCTCCTAAAAGGGAATGAGTAACGATTAACCAAAGAACGTTTCGTTTTAAAATAGTTCTTGAAAAATAAATTTCCAATTTATACAACTTATATATGGAATAGTCCTTTATTTGCCTGATGTACCTTATCTTGGAAAAACTAAATTTTGTGGGTAGTGTCTAACAAGCCGGATATCAAGACCCGGACACCGAGAACAAAATTTTCTCATGGGAGTAGCTATGAGAACGACCTAGTCAGTTAGGGTCTCAAATGAGCAGCTAATTCAAATAACTATAGGATCCGATGTACTAATTATACAACTACTGCCACGACCGGCGAGTGGCTACAAATGACTTTGTCCCCTTTTTTTTTAATCCTTTCGGCATCTATGGTGTATAGACATTAAACGATACATATTATATATATTTACGATACAAATGATCCAGGCATATTTATTTTTAAGGTTACGCTATATTGACAATATATTTAATCTCTCGGCCAAGGGGGGGAGCTTGTCTCTCAAGGACACCATCATGTCCGAAGCCATGCGAGCTCTGAGTTGCATTGGTTCCAATAGAACAGCGCACACACAACTTTCACTCTTTGCTCTAAGAGGATGTTAAGTAAAGAATTACTGTATTTTATATAGGATTTATGCATTTATTTTCTTCATTATAATTGTAATTATAATTTTTTCTAAACATTTTGGTCTTTTCTTTTAATTATGATGATAGGTCATCAGAATGTTTTTTATTTTAATAAATAGAAATTTATTTTAATCTCTCAATTTTTTAATTTAGACTAATATATTGGGGTCTACATGTAATATATTAATTCACTTCAAGTTTTTATTCGTTTTTGTTGAATTATATTAGATGACTTTAGACAAGAAATTGAGATTTCCGTTTAATTTGTCTTAAATTCTCATGACATTTTGACAAGTAAAGCCTTCACACTGCATCCTGTCATTTTTAATTAATTGGATTTGATCCCCTTTCAACCGAAACAAGGTCCACCGAGCTTAGATTAATCTGATAAATGCGTAAACATTTTGTTTAGGAAATAACCCCCAAGTATGTACCACTTTTTATGCTTTTTGAAGCTTGATTTATTAAAAAAGGAATTTTTGTAATAAAAGATAAAATTAACTAATTAAAAATAATCCTAAAGATAATCAAGAAATATAAAAAAGACCAGAAATATTTTGGATTAAATATCTATCTATAGCAGTGACGTAGCAATTCTAAAATTATAGAGGGAGGGGGGGGGGGGGGGTGGCTTAAAAAACCCATAAATAGATTTTTCGATTGATTGCCCCTCTAGACCGAATCTCATGCCCAGTTGTTTTTCACAAAAGAGCATGCGAGATCCCTCTGGTTCAATTAATTAAAAAATCCACTAGTTGGTAGGTCATTTTGGTTGCCCACCTTCCAACAAACCAACCCAAAATAATTTTTACATTATTTGGAATATAAAAGGCCAATTATCATAAGATATTTTTGGTAATTATACGCATTCGCATTTATCCCATTGATATATTTTTGGGGCTGGTCAAAAGGGAACATTGCCTTTTAACCATAACGACAATGGTTCGAAGAAAAAAATGTAAATAAGGCTAGTGACATTGTTCACATTCATTTATTTTAGATAATATTGGCTCATCAATAAAAATTTCTCATAAAAATAATGATTTATTTGAATGATTGGTTATTTATTTATTAAATCTGTTTTCTTCCTTTTTATGTTCACTCTACTCTCTACTCTACTCTCTACTTTCGGGATATAAATTCAACAAGTTGATAAAATATTAAATGGAGTAACTTTTATCATTGATAGAAAATTTATTCCTTCCCCCACCCCCAAGAAATTGAACGATATTTAATATTAATATTATCTTCCATTTCTTTTTAACAGAAAGTAATTTTTTTATTATTTCTAAAATACATGTAAAAATTTCCTTATGGTGTTATAATCAATTTTTAACGATTAATCAGTCCCAATGGTCGACTAAACGATATCCAATAAATGTAAATCGCAATTTTTGCTATAAATTTTTTTTTCACTCACATTTTTCTGTTCAACCAAATTTTTTTTTAATTATATGTTAATAATTAATTAATTATTATTATTATTATAACTATTATTATTTTTATTGATTCCAAAAAATTTGCCTTTGACCTTTTTGGTCTTCAGGCCTTGATTAACAAAACAAAAGAAAAACAGTTCATTATATTAAAATATAACATGGAATATACACTATTTGACATTTATATATTTAATTTTAATAATTAGTTAATATTTAATTATAATTATTTTTTATGAAACTTTTTCTTTATTAATGAATAAATATTCGAAGTCTGTTTTCCAAACCCATCCATTTGAATGTTTATCAAAAACTTATTTCATTAATCATTTTGTTTTTATGACGTATACAATAAAAATAATAACCCTCATTGCTTAATATATACTTTTATAATAATTGTTATTGACCACCAACTTGGAATACAATTCGAAATCCTCCTTTAATATGATTTATTGTTTGAATTCCCCCTCACATTTTTCATAGACAAACTCGGACCTTTTCTCTTGTATATGAATTTAAAAAACAAAAACAAATCAACGAATAACTGCCGTCTCTGCTCCGACAAAAATATTCTTTTATGCTCAGCCCTTTTATTTAATTCATTCAAACTCGCAATTTTTTTGTTCTCTTTTATTCGCAAATAATATTTAATTATAATCTTTATGAACATCATCATGGAATTTGAATTTATTCATTAACTTGGAAAAATCATTTTTCACAATAGATGGAAAAAAAAAATTATCTTAAAGTTGTCATAATAAAGAAGCCGCGTGATGACGTTTCAAGATTTCCCTCTCCAATATGACAGCTTCTTGAGCTCTAGAGACCAAAATGAAAAGAAAAATCTCACGACAAATCCAGTAGGAAAAATCTTCGCCTACCTTAAATTTTATTTAAATATTTTAACGATTTTATACCCTAATTAAATGTCTTTTCCAGACTTTTCTAATTAAAAAAAGCATCAATAAATTTGTTTAATTTCAATTTATTTAACTTTTTCTGTTCTAAGAGTAACAACTATTATAGTTCGACAACATAAAAAAAAAGACATTTTAAGCGGAGCTTGACACAAAAGAGAGTAAATTTTTATTGGCCATACTTCATGGCATTTTATATCAAACTTCTTTATTATTAAAAATAAACTATTTATTTTATTTTAATTAAATTATATTGTTTAAAAAGGAAAAATTACAATGAAGGGGGAAGTTTTCGGCGCCAATTTCTTCCCCGCTGTTTGACGAACGTGTGGCGAAAACTCTTAGAGCATTTATTATAAAAATTAAATTTTCAAAATACATTTTAAAACAATAAAAATTTTTTTTTTATAGATCTTTTACATAGTTGGTTACATCCATGATGCAAGGAGTAGGACCTCTGAAATTTAGAATGTTATAAATTAAATTTAAAAAAAAAAGAAAAAAGTGGACGTTGACAATAATTTGAAAATACTGGTTTGGATATTAACACGAGTATAGTATTTCGTGTAAAAAAAAATATCCCATTAAGACAATAAATGAACAAACTTTGAAATAAAAAAAAAAAAAACTTTTCTAAAACTTTGATTTATTCATATAAAAAATTTAATTTTAAATTAGTTTCAAGAGTTTATATCATTTCCATAAAACCATTCATTTAAAAAATATATGATTATATTCTCTTGGATGGGATTTTAAAATTGACATTACTGTATAATTATTATCTAAAAAGAAAATCTTTGATATTAAAAGTATTACAATTTTTTTCTTGTTATCATATATATGAAATTAAAAAAAAAAAAAGTTGACTTTCAAATTTCCCTTTTATAAATTTAATTCAAAAGACCGTCCTATATAACTCATATTGGAAGAGCAGATAAAATTAAAATAGATGAAATTAAATTTCTAACAAACGGTTTTCGTAGATGTGTGTCCGCAGTTATCTCGATTTAAGAGATGCATGCATATAACTCGGTAAAGCTGCTTGCCCTCGTTCTTCCTAATAAAATCCTCAATTGGGACTTTAATTCATCTTAACTTGCCTAAGATTTTTTTTTTGCTTTATAAACTCAGCTAATGAAAAATGAATGATCTTATTAAAATTGTTTAAGAATTTTTTTTCAACTGGCGGTTGTTGCTTGGTTCGTTAGGGCAAGGGTTTATCTCTTTATCTAAAGATAGATTTTACATCAAAGGATCCAAACATTTCCAGAATACTTTGAAAGTTTAATCAGCTCCAACTCCTTTCCCTGAATTTTCCTTTCCTTTTTTTCCCTTCATTGTATAAATATAATTTTACTTTAGAATCTGCTTGCGCATTCAAGGATTAAGAAACCTTTGGTTAAATTCGATTGAATTTTAACTAACACCAAGTTTTTTTACTGTAATTTTATATTAAAGTTGATAAAAAGAGTATAGATTGATAACTTAAAAAATAACATTTTGGTCGGAGCTTGACTCAAAGGAACAGGGGAACACTACCTCCTCTTTCATTGCTAACCAATGTTACCACATATTCAAATTCAAAATTTGGGACGCTTGACCAGAGTGTCTCATCCCCCTTTCTTTCACTGACCCCTCCTGGCTCCATTCCCATTTCCCAACTATATTGTATCTATATAATATTATAATGCGAAAATATTTCCCATGTCAGGCTCCTGATTGGCTATTGAGAGTGACGTTCCAATCTTAGACTCCGAGCAGAGTTTGATATTTATTTCTAAAATTGAGGTTAGGTTAATTAATAAAAAAATAAAAATATATCGGGGATGTACTGGAGAGCAAGTCAATGGTCCCTTAAACTTGTTTTAGGTCTTGATTATAATAATTTATTTTATTATTATATAAAATTAATACAGAAAACATTTGAGGATCAAAGTAATAGTGATAATAGTTAGAGAAGCCATAATTTGAGGTCGAAGTTGTAATCCCATAACCTCCTCAAAAGATAAAATCTAATAGCTTACCTCAAGTTTAAATGCTTTCGCTATTGATGCCTAACTGTTCACCAAGAACAATTGAGGAATCCCTTTAGGCACTTATATGCAAATTTCAAAATCCCTAAAGCATTCGTTTATAATGTGTCCATTCACTAATATTATATATTTTCAGTTAAAGGTTACCAAAATAATCCACTTATTAATTATATTAAACCAGTACATCCCCAATATATTTTCCTTTTTTTATTAGTTAATCTAACCTCCCTTTTAGAAATAAATGTCAAACTCTGCTCGGCGCCTGATTGCATGCTGATGATTGCAACGTCATCATGACGCGACACTCAATAGCCAATCAACAGCCTGTATGGCAAACATTTTCAGATTATAATATTGTATAGATTATTTTATTTCTATTTAATTTATTAATAATAAATAATAAGTATTTATTAATTATGTAAAGTTGTTGCTTATTGTTTTGAATAAAAATATTTTTTGTTTTATAATAAGCTTAGCATACCTAGCTCATAAATATTCCATCATTGTCACTTACCGGAAATTGATACGTCATTTGAAATCCATATGGTCTATCATCTCAGATTTTATTGCCAAATATTCAAATGCTGTTTATAAAAAAATTATTATTTAAATGAGAAACTTATCGCATAATTGAATATATTACTGTAAAATTATTAAATAATTGGTCCAATTATAAGAATATTTCATGCAAAAATCTAAAAAAAAGACAAAGTCTTGCGTTTTATTCACTCCATCGAGAGTAGCTACAGAAATAAATAAAATCAAGGATTAGAAAATTTGTCTTTGAATAGCATTCTATCTTCAACGGTCTAATAATATAGATAACTAAAATTCTTCAGGTTTTTTATATTTATTAGTTTCTTCATGTAGACTTACAAGTAGCTTCTTTCATTTATGGTTATCTAACTATAAACAGATGCACATTAATCCATTTGGCAAAGGAGACAAAATTAAAATATTTTTCATTTTTTTAGTGCATTTTCCGATATTTAATAAGCCGCTATATTATTCGACTTCCCATTTAATAGGATTCTACTCAATTTAATCATCCTTCAATAAATGTAATTATTGTCCATTGAAATAGCAAAAACAAATGATGAAGATAGAAAATTACAAGGCTGGGTCGTGGGTTAGCTATTATACATTTCCTGCTCTTCTCAGCGTACGATTGAATTATTATGAATTTCAAGTCGCCCACGCCCTAGCATCAACCAGGTGCGGTCTTCCTCCCAGCAATTATATTCAGCCTTACTACTCAAACTAAAATATTTGATAAATGCAACATCTTTAATTTAAGAGGCTTCCGATAAAAAAAATCTATAATTATATTAATCGGCTATTTTTCAATGTATAAGTTTCTGTTACTTTTAACTAATCGAAGGGAGGGGAGGGGATTTGCCTCTCGTTAAGCTTGTTGTTTATTGTTTCATGGGTCATACATCCCATCGTTACTTAAAATTCAGTATTATAATTTCCAAAAACATTGATCATACGTTTAAAATAAATTAAAAGAAAAAAGTTTAATTTTAAAAATGATTTTTTTTTAATGCTATATATACGATAATAGTTATGTATTTTTTTTTTCTAAATGATTAGTGTTTAATTTTTCTATAGGCTAAATTTTTCATACAATATACCTCTTGAATTAAATTTTTTTAATTTAGGTTTGCCATCATAATTTTAGGCCCCCATCTCGTGGCCGAGAGGTTAAACAGGTTGACAATGTCAATATTGATTATCTTAAAAAAAAGCCAAGAGATATGGGTTCGGACCCAGGCAATCCGATGAAAATTTATTTAAAGCAAGTGGACACCAATTGGTTTAAATAAATATGCCTGGATAACAAGTATCGTAATGGTTTAAAAGTCTATATGGCCTCAGATGCCGAGAGACTTAAGATTAAAAAAAAAAATTTTAAGCTCAAGACATCCCTTAGTTCCTTCAGTGAATTTGAAAGAATATCTTTGATAATCATTTTCCTATCCACACATTGCAGAACTCACACTTCATAGATATATAATATATATAAATTAAACATGTATATTAAAATTTCATATGCCGAAAGGCCTAGCCGGAAAGAAGAGCAAAGCAACCAAGATGATTGTCAATAAGCAAGGCCAAGTACTGCTGAATCTCTGATAGTTTAGGAGAAACAAAAAAACCCAATACAATTTTTTCTATATATTTCTATATATGCATATATAGTCAAAATGGCCAATAATGCCAAAAAAATTAATATTCTCTGACTCTAATATTTTTTCTCTGCTCTTTTTTTTATATTATCACTCAGAAATCAAAAAATCCTACCACCAAAACTATCAAATTATCCAAACCAATCAACGCCTCCCTCTACTAACCATGGATAGAAATTAGTTAATGTTTGATAACTGGAAGGTAGTAAACCAAAATGACAAACTCTATAGAATTTTTTGAATAATTACTCCAAACCACCCATACTCAGTTGTTAATTTCTAGCAAGATTTAACAACTGCCATGGTCCGCCCTAAAGGAATTAATTGAAAAATCAATTGGTGATCATTTCGGTTACCTACTCTCCAGCAATCAAACACGAACTAATTTCTGCAATCCATGATACTTAAGACCGACTAGTAATAGTCATTATAATAATAAAATAAACATATAAATTATAATTAATATTAAAAAATGAATCTTAATTTTCCCATTATTACTTAGAATATTAATTTATCAAATGTCATTTGGCGAGTTTCCCTCTAATTAACAATAAATAAATTATCATTGCGTGTCACAAAGAACACCCTTTGTCCTAATTAATGAATGCATTAACCCTTACAGTGTGCATGTCGAATTCCATTCTTTCTCTGTCTCAATGAATTTACTCACTGTTTTTTTTCTTTTTTTCAGAACGGATATCGACAAAGTGAATCACGTTCTCCTGTTCACGATCATCAACCCCGTCTATCCGATCACAGTGGTGAGTGTTGTTATAAAAAAAAACATTCCCTTCTCCTATACCTCTTGAATGATATTTGTCCGGAAAGCCAAATATTTTGATAATTTACTACTCTTCTTATTCTTCACCAAAGAATGAGGAAAAGTTTCTATAATGTATTTTTTTTTATGAGATTCCTAAATTCTTTTTATTTTCTTTTACTTTAGTTAAAAATTCCCCAACTTAGCATTGATTCCAAACTTTTTATAATAATAATAATAATAATACTTTATAATAACAAAAAATATCTGATAAATTTTTTATCTCACTATTTTTTGGTTCTTTTCCTTTTGTCTTTTCTATTTTTTCTTTAGGGTTTCAATTTTTATATTCCACATTTTTAAAGTTGACTTTCTTTTCATAAAAAGGTTAATACACTGGTATCTCGGTATACGTATGTTTTGGAATACGTCCTGTTTGGACCAATTTGGCTCGGTATACGACATAAATTTTTTGTGTGAATTTTGTGTCATTTTTAAATAATTATCTCAGAGGAAAAATTAAATTAATAATCAATTATATTCGGTTGATGTATTGATTGTTCATTTGTCATTTTTACATTACTTCTTATGGGAAAGATTGGTTTGGTATACGTCCTATTCGGTATATGTCCAAACATCAGGAACGGGTTAAGGTCGTATACCGAGGTACCACTGTATATAATTGATAATATAGGAATCTAATTAGTAATTTTTAAATTCCTAAATTTAAAATTTTGAACTGACTCCGTCACCCTCTTTATACCGAACAAGTTGTTTCATGTGCCTTTCATCCAGCCGAATATCAAATTATCAAATTAGCTTGTTAGTTAACCAGTTGATTCATATAAGTTATCATGAATTCAGAAATTTGTTGGTATTTGGTTGCTGGATATTAAGCAACCCAAAAGACCCCCTGCTCACTTGTAATTTCTAGGAAGAATTTTACAATTGGGCATGTATGGTTCGTTCTAAACAATCTGGAGAAATTAATCAAAAAATTGAATTGTTCAATTTGGTTGCCTACCTTCCAGCATTCGAATAACTTATTTCTGCACCTCAAGTGAGCAATTTTTATTATTTTATTTTATTTGCGCGCTATATATGTAGAAATTTTCAAAAACTCCTGAGATCTCTCATTTTCCATAGAGACCTTGGGCCTAGATAAATATTTATGACCTACTTAGAGGCACAAGTCCTCGGTAGCTAGGTCCAATCAAATTTATAAATTACATAACACAAAACAAATACAAAAAAAAAAAAA
>JAAAKE020108386.1:4694-17125 GCA_010014785.2 Anisolabis maritima
TACCCCCCCTCCCTTCCCTTTAAATTTCCCCCCAAAAATTTAAACCCCCCCCCCCCCCCCCCGCAGCTAAAAGAATTAATTTTGGCTAAAATTTAAAAATTAAAATATTTACAAATATGCAGATTATTTTCTATTTATTTAATTAAATTCCTTTCTAAGAGAAGACCAAATTTCTCTTCTAGTTGTTTTGTAATTATTTAATTGGCAAATGAATGTTCATATATTGCCCATCAATATGGTGGGCTGATGATCTCACATTGACAGTTATTTGATATTTATTAATACTTGTATTAATGTCCTTGAATATTGCAAGTAATTGTCTGGCGTTGTATTTGTTTTATTTAATTAACAATGTATATAAAATAATAAGTATAGTCTCACCGTGAATATTTATATAACCTGAAACGTTTCATCATTGATGGCCATAGAGATTCCCCCGGCATTTCTCGGTATTTTAAACATTTGTATATTTGTTTAATTAAAATTATATTGCCTTATAATAATAATAATAATAATTACAGCTTATTATTATAGTAGTATATTCTTGTAGGTCCTATATATTTTTTTCTGACCCTTATACCCTACGCACACATCGCAATTGTTGTGTGACTTAGTCATATAACTAGTTTGAGATTCGATTGTTTTGCAACTTTAGTTGCTAACGGGTTGCTGTTGTCAGCACACGAATCAGTGAAATTTTGTCAGAGTTACAACCTGTTTAATGAAGAAGACGTGAACGGTTCTGTAATGAGGAGTTTTATTCTACTTCTTACTATTATATGTAGCGGTGATGATGTTATTTTAATGTACAAAAATATTTATAAAATATAGAATGTGTACATAAGTCTAAATATGCTCCTCAGCATTTATATGGCAAAGTCTTCAGAACATAGAAACTTTTTTATTTAACTTCAGGCACACAAAATATATATTAGGAATCCACGAACTCGATGAGATTCTGACTCATAATATAGATTAGATATATTTGTCATCTGATTGTATGGAAAAACTATTACATATAAAACTATTATATATATTTAATAATGAAAAGGTTGCTCAAATCACGTAACCTTTTGACAACTAAATTCGAAAAACAAATTACCCCATGAGCGAAGGATCCTTACTTTGCTCCACTTAAAAAGACTCAAATTAATTTATTAATATTTGTAAACAAATTTTCAACTTCATTTAAATAGTCACTTGGGGTTTTAGGTTTATATAGTAGAAATCGTGATGTTTAACATAAAAGCAAAAAAGCAATTTGCGCGCGATCAAAGGGTGGATTCCTCGTGCCTGGGTTGCTGGCTCCTCATCTGCAAATTTCTACCCTGCTGGACCTAGAATCGATCTACAATGCAATCACCTTCTTGTTTGCTGGCACCCATTGCCACCACTTAACAAACATTGCAATTTCACATTCCATGCCACAATCCTATCGTGAGGGGAGTTTTTTATTTTATCCCCCTCCATCTCTCTCTCTCTCTTTCAGTTTTTCCATACCATCATTCCCCAAACACCCATTAAAGCGACTTTTTCATTAGTTCATTCATTTTGATAATATTTATGGAAAAACTAAAAAATAATAAAAGAAATAATTTTTTAATAAAACAAAAACATCAATAATGAATGGTGATCCCATCAATTCAACAAAAAAAAAATTATCATAATTGATAATAACAGATAAAATCAGGAGAAAATGACCTCCAGCCAAAAAAAATTAAAATAATCTGCTAATTACTCCGTTTAATGTAAATGTTGGAATGACATTATTAAGTATTGAATCATTAAGTATTTTATAAGTATTTTCAAAAATCACTTAATTTAACAATATAAATTTTATAGGATATACATACATAATTTATAAGTATTTGCTAAAAACTAATTTTTGTTTTTAAAAATCTTTTAGCCATCTGTGACCTTATAGACTTTTAAACAATCACAATTATATATCATATACGATACTTGTTATCCAGTCATATTTATTTATACCAATTGGTATTCAATTGATTTTTCATTTTTTTTTTTTTTTTTTTTTTTTCATGGTTAGGATGAACAGGGGGTGAGAGGGTGACCGGGAATGGGTTAGAGAACCCGAAACCGGCAGGGAATGGTGTGTGCCATTAGTGCACGATACACCAGGGGTTACCAACCGGGGAATGATTTTTTTTTTTGTTAGGATTGAGGGTTTTTAAGCCTTTAATTTAAGGCTTTTCCCTCAAAAAAAAAAAATTCAATTGATTCCATTGCCTGGAATCCATATCCCTTGGCTTTTGGGATTATGACCATGTCAATACCTTTAACCTATCGGCCACGGGGTGAGGTAAATACTATGGCACTGACTTCAAATTATTTACGGATTATTTGAAAAGTTATTTCTCTGACTGAAGATTCTTTCTCTTTTCTTTTATTTCGTGACTTAACATGAAACATTTTATTCCACAGATGGTAGACGAGATGACAAATATTTTCCATTGCCTGAAACCTTTTAGAACGAGAATATATTAAAAATATATAATTATATTCTTTTATATATGAAAAGGAATCACAAATTTCCATCTATTAAAATTTCATAAAATGTAAGTAAGATATTTTTTGATATCTAATTTAAAGTCATATATACAATGGGTGGCCAAATTATTATACTCAACATGAAAATAATTAAAAAATCTGATTGATTAAAATACAATAGCATATTTATATATTTGAAACCTATTTTTATATCGACTTTTTATATTGGACTATTTATAATCAATAAATTAAAATTTTATTATTATCGAAATAATTTATTAAACACACACAAAAAAAAAAAACAAATTTTACTTACTTTACTTCCTAAAGACATCTTTCAGACATCTTAATGGAATTTTTCGAAATTTGAATTAGTTTCACTGTCTTGTAAAAATCTTATATTTTTTTCTTTTACCTCATTTTACTATCTCTTATCTCTATATGCGAAGATATTCCAATCGCAAAAAATTGATGTCAAGATTTTAACGGAAATTCACATTTTGAGGTCCCCTAAGTTTAGAAAAATGGGTCTCGCAAAATAATCTGCTGTGTTTGTGTATGTGTGTGAACAAGATATCTCAAAAAAGAAAAAACGTTCAAGGCCCACACTTAATATTTAAGTTAGATATCATTGTCGTTTTCAATAAAATTGGCCAAATATTACCTGTACTTTACTTATTTTTTCGATTTTCTCAAAATTTGCTCAATTTGACTAAGGTATATAAAACGATTATTTATTTGATGATCTTTATATTAAGGCTTATCCCTCCCAAAATTGTTTGCGTTCCACTTAACTGATGTACTTTTCTAGTTTTTGGTCTTAAACCATACTGACAATTTGATTAAAGTGGCTGTACATTTAATAAATAATCTTAAAGATGTATTAATACTGTATTGATTCCTTTTCTGAGGGATTTTTAATAAATTTTAATAACACTCCTCTGCAAAGTTTAAAGAAAAATTACTTTTTTAAAACACCAATATGTAATGTTTATAGTCAGAATTAATAATAGCCTATTATCATGATTTTGCTTAATGTTGCTAATTCCAAAAAATAACGCTTTTTAACAAGTATTCCTAACGTAAAAATATTGATTATAAACTAAATCTCCACTCTCTTTTACTCATATACTTCCTAGTTGCATGTGACCACTGGTCATTATAGAACCGTTGGCTTCCATTTGAAAAAAAAAAAGAATTTTGAAAGTAACTATAAATAACTATAATAAATTTTACTGAGATAAATCAAAGTGTAAAAAATTCTGCTTGAGTATAATAATTTTGCCAACTACTATAAGATAGAAAATGCTTATCTTACACTAACTCTATGTAAGAAGCTAATCCAACTTAATATTTCTATGTTAGTTCTTAAAAAATTTTTTGATAAGAAAAGAATTTCCTAAAGTAAAAAAACTAATAAAAGAGTGTCTAAACTACTATATTAAAAACTCATCAATAAATAATTAAAGTTTCAATAAATCTGATCATGAGGAAAATTTAAACGTAATGAATGATGAATGCGTATATTCAGAATATTATCATTAAATTATCATATAAGATATCTATGTTATCTGGAATTATTAATTATTTTGGGCCATTGATTTATTTAAATAAAATTATATATTTACCTAGGGATGATTATGATATTAATAATAATAATAATAATAATAATAATATTTTGTCATTTTATTAAATATTCATTTTGATTCGCAATCAGTAAATACTCTTCCTAGTATAAATAAATAATCTTTTATTCATTTACATATTTATGGAAATTATTAAAAAACTTTACCAACTATTTTTGGAATCTTGCTGTACTTTATAGACAAACCAACCATATAGTATTTTTATTCATTTATTATTTCATATCAAAGCCAAATTGTTAAAAAAATTAGAACTAGCTCTTAAATCTTATATGAGTAGATTTCAAATCCTCTTGTTATTTTATATCAATGTTTCCGTAAATTTTAGATTATTTATTTCTCTTTTTTTATTTTTTCTTTTAATCCTAATGTAACTTTAACTTTCTATATTTTTTTACTTCTAAATTTCTTGTTAAAGGTTAGAGGTTCATTTATCAGACTTGAAAAAAAGGTTAAATGATACCATCCATATCCTTTTTTATCCTCTTTATTTTAATTTCCGACGAGGTCGTCCTTAGACTTATCAGATTAGTCTCTTCCAGAAAAACATTCGGTAAAGGGCATACAAATTTCGGCATGAAGCCCTCTGTAAAGTTGACTATTTCTATGGACCAGAGCCCTCATTGGCCTCATAATTGCTAATTACGTTATTTTTAGTGAAACAGCTTGCTACTAAATCTCATCTTTTTAGAATAGAAACCCCGATATAAACATTTCCCAATCTGACTTATTGATTTTGTAAAATGCCGAAAATTTCAGAAACACAGACGTCCTCACAAAAAATTATTTTTATCGTTGTCAGAAGACTAAAACATAAAAATCTTTTGAAATGTGTACCGGGAACTTTAAAAGTTTGTAATCCACTGGCATAAGACGCTTAAATTTAAAGAATTAATACAATAAAATGGGATTTAAAAAAATCAATTTAATTATTTTTGATATAATTTATTTACAAAAGCATTCTATTAAAAATTTTTAAAAAAATACCCCCAGTTTTGAATCTTTCTTAATTCATTTAAAAATATTTTTTCTAAATAATTAAATTTTTTTTTTAAGTCTTGACATCTGAGGTTATAGAGACATTAAACAATTACAAACTTATTTTAAAATCCATGTAATCCAGACATATTTATTTACTTTAAATGGTATCCAATTGATTTAAGTAAATTTTCATCGTTGCCTGGGAACCGAACCCTCAATCCTTTACTTCTAAGGTTATCCATGTCAATAATTAAATCTCTCGGCCATGGGGGGACGAGGGGGACGAGGGGGGGAGTAATTTTTTTAAGTCTTTTTCGGCATCTGTGGCCATTTAACCTCCGTCCTTATTTATTTATACCAATTGATAGCCAATATAATATAATTATATTTTTGTCGCTCAGGACGGGAAGCGTCTCTGACATTTGGTACGTGAGGCAAGACCTTTAACTCTGCACGGACAGGGCAGGAGGAATAATTAAAAATTAAATTTATATTTTAATAATTAAATGACTGTTTATATCTTCACATCATATCTTGATTAATCAGCTAGTTTCACTAATGATCTCCTAGTCAATTAGAAATAGGTTAATTGAAATGGCACGCCATTGGAAATTACAAGCGAGGAGGAAGATGAGACTTGCTGACCAGGACAGTTGAGATGGACAAATCTGAAGCTAATTAATCCCTCCATAATTATGCTTGCATTAAATCTATCCTCCTTCTATTCTTGACGCCTTCGGATGGTATTTATATTCTATATTTGATATTTACATATAGAATGTTACGAAAAAACTTATTTCGGCATTGCCTGCCTACCTTTGATTTACTTACACAACGGCCAATCCATCCATATTGGCATATGATACATGTATTATTAATAGTCTTTCAACATAATTAGTTATTAAATATCAAATTTTCATTATGAATTATATATTATTTTTGCTTTTCTATCAAATATCATGGGGCAAGTAGAGATCGTTTTCTACCCTCTCACGGTGAAAGGTGTAGAAGAGTTTTCCTTATTCTCCTATAATTTTCAATTAAAATTAAATATACCATTAAAGTATTCCTTCCACAACCGAATTAAAATCCAAATAAAATTTTGAACATGTTTGTTTGTTTGTTTGTTTTCCCAGTCAAAAAATTCATCCCCTCCTAATATAGAAATCTAGGCGAAAATACTGAATTATAATTCATTTAAAATTTGTTAATTTTATTTACAGGGGAGATTCTTAACATTATTAAAGACGACTTCATGGCCCTGATTTCTAATCCAATTCTTTGAGGATGATGGTACTCTGCACTCAATCAGAGCAGGGAGAGTTTCCTCTTCGACATGCGCCAGGATATTATGTTTAATTACAAACGATCTCGGCATTTTAGAGAAATGAAGATCTCTAAATTTTTCAAATTCAACTCTCAAGACAATGTTGTCTAATTTTTAGACACAAAAACAAAATATGCCCTTCTCTCACCTACAACAATAATATTCTAGAGTTCAAGAACTCGCTTTCTGTTTTGGTAATGATAAATACTTCATATATTTCTTAGAATGACTATATTTTTTCGATCGTTAAATCCGCTTCTAGAAAGCTTGGTTTCCTCTTCAGATCCAAAAGTTATTTCTTCCCTCATCAACAAATAGCCCTTTAAAAAGCTCAAATTCGTTCCTGTATATATATGGAGATATATCTCCCAGCACATTCTCTCTTCTCTGGTCGCAATTCATATATAGTACCTATATATCGTGAATCTCTTACTCCCTCCCTGCAGACATTGGACAATAAAAGAAGTGTCTCTGCATTCACCCTTTTATCTTTTACCTTGCATTTACCCCTTTACCTTGGACATGCTCTGCCGAATTAAATTTCATAATTTTCCAAAAGCGACATTTATCAAAAATACAAGAGAGACATCATCCCGACATTCCTATGTCGTTAAACTTGTGACTAGGAGTAGAAGTTAATTCCATTCTTCTTTGTTCCCATGATCTCCTAATCTTAGTGTCAGTATTTTTCCCAAAACTTATAATGTATATTATATATAAATTATTATTATAAAATTCTCACATGTTAACACATGACACTCACTATAATTAAAAGAAAAAGAATACATATATATATTCCTACAGTGTTATATCATGTACAATTATTCAAGACAACTTTGGGCTTGACCACATATAGTCAATAAGTGACTGAAGATGGACCAACCGAAACGTCATCTTTCGACTTTTGGCATCCAAGGGTTGTGTTTGTTGCCACAATCTGCCTTTATCCTTTATCAACCTCCAACAGCAACTGACTACTAATCAAAATAAAAAAATTGTTTTTTAAATGCTTTATAATAGAATATTATATTTGAACTTTTTGTTAGGAGAGGAAAGCAGAATTCTGGAAGGGATATAGGATAAAATCTTCTAGAATGAGATTTTTTAAATAAAAATCATCGAAAACCAAAGAAAAATATACAAATAAACTTTATAAAATCTAGCAATCCACAAATTTTATTTAATATAGAGTAAACAAATCAAATGGTTGCAAATAGAGATGAAAATTTTGTTTTTTTAGTTTGTTAATTTCGTCATCAGTAAATAATAATAAAATTAAAGCTGAACTCATGAATAAACATAATAAAAAAATTCAATATCTAAAAAAATAGTCCGGCGTGAATGGACTGAATTCATTCGTTCGTAGATGCATATCTAAAATAAGCCGGTTGTATTTAGAGAGCCGGGTATTTTTACCCGTCCATCGGGGCGTGCATTTGGGTGGTAAGGCCGGGAAGGGCAAGTTCGCGCTTTGTCAAGGGCTGTTCTCGATCTGTTTGAGCTATTTATAAGTTTGTTCGGTGATGTTGGGTGATCGATTTTTCCCGCACCTTGCTAAAGAGAGGGGTCTTTCATCCTAAAACTCCCTCTTTCATTCTCATCCCTTGACAATGACCTTTCACCCCTGATTCTCACTCACCTCCAGGACAGAGCATATATACATCAAAATAACATTGATCAGGAGACTATCGAGCGACACTTTTTTCCTTTCTTTCTTTGATCCTTTGAGATCCTCTCCGGAAGCTTGGCGAAGCTCTTCAAACCACAAGCAAAATGGTTCATGAATTAATTGTATATATTTGGTTTCTTATAAAAAGGATATTCTTTCTTGATGTATATCATATTTATATACAAAAATAATATATTCCAAAAGTGAAACAAAATTCTGATGTGTTACAACTTCTTAAACCTTTTTGGGTGTTATTTTGGTTTTTATTATATTTCCAAGCAATAGTAACACCCCAGGCCTGAGATTATTTCTGCATGGAATTAGGGTGAAGATTAATAATGCCTTAATTTGTTCATCAAGAAAGAGGAAAACTGACACGGTGAGATGTGTACTCTTCGCACTTGCTCAATGGAATATTGCTTGCTTGGTTGGATAATATAATAATCATAGTATAATATATGAATTTTATTTTGTAACTAGAAGATTTAATTTTGGGGTGAACTTCTGTCTTAGGCCCTTTGGAGGCCATTTCCTAATAGGGATATTATTGCTCATAGTCAGCATTAACAAAAAGTTGGATAATTCTTTGAGGTAACTCGTGTTGTGAACTTCACTTCTAAAATTCTTATTTTACTCAAATTAGAAAATGTGTACCAAACCAAAATACATATTTATAGATTTTAATTAATTTTTATTATTGTAAGGCTCCCATTTCGTTAGTCTAAAGCAAATTGTAGTTAAACATTTGTCCAAATTATGTGAAATACTTTCTATTTTACACTTAATACCAAGTAAAAAAAGCAATTGCATTCCATCCATTTGTAATAGCGTTAAAAAAAACGTAAAATAAAAATAGTTAACATGATTTGGATCCGGGAGTCATAATCTTAATTTTATGACAAGAAATAAAACTGGCAGCGAATTTATCGGGATTATATAGTAGCGGGTCTGTATGTCTGTCCCTCTCTCTGAGTCATTTGAACTGTTTTACATTACATTTCCTTCCTTCTCGCTTTTATTATGTTGTTAAAACAAAAACAACATTATCCAGTCCACGAAAAATCAACATGAGCTGGCCAATAAATAAAATAAATACACATCCTCCCTCGTTTCTCTCTTTTATTCACCCCTTTTTTTGGGGGGGCGGGGGGGGGGGAAGATAAATTTGGGAAAATTAATTTAAGCTTTATTAGAAAAGTTTGAATATAAACTAAAAACTTTTGTTTGTATGACTATTATTTAATTATCATGGATCGAATAAATTGAATTTTTTTTTAACATGGACAATGAATAATACTTCGGCGTTAATTAATTTTTTATTTCTCAGGTACACAAAAGCTAATAAATTTTTTTGTAAACATTAAAAAAAATTTCTTTTAGTGGTAAAATGCTAACTACAATATTTATATTCTGAAAATTGCAAAAAATTAAAATTTTTATAACCATTACATTCAAAGGTCACAAGATTTTTTATCCATTCAGTTCACTTAACAATAGGCCACTTCTTTATAGAGTTTATAATATTTTTTATTTGTCTTAAAGATAACTTTGACTATTTTTTTTATCTCTATAGAAATCCCCCCACCCATTTCATATTGATTTTTTAATTTTTTTTTTTGCAAATCCGAAAAAATGAGGTTCTGTCTATGGCCGTGGAAACCAATCCTGACCTACTTTTTTTTATAATCATTTTATTAATATTATATTTTAATTTTTATAACAAATTGTTACTTTCTCTTACCTATATATATATATGAAATAGATAAAGATAATGAGAAAGTATTGCGATCGCAGTCGAGATTTAAAAGGAAATACACAATTTAAGGTCTCCTAACTCTAAAAAAAAATGATCTGTCTGTGTGTCTGTGTGTGAACAATATTTCTATAAAACGAAAAAACCCAGGAGGCTGGAATTTTATTTTTAACCTAGGTACTCTCATCGCAGCCCTTCGAAGCTTTTGAATAAAATCGGCCAGAGTGCTTAGTACTTTACTGATGTGCTTTTTTTAGTTTTTTTGATTTTCTCAAAATTCGCTCTAACAATTTTGATTAATATTCATAAAACAATTATTTATTAGGTGATCTTTGAAATGTATTTACCCCTATTCCCTCTCCCCCATTGTTTGGGGCCCAATTTACTGATGTACTCTTTTTAGTTTTTTCGATTTTTTCTTAAACTTCTCTAATGTTATTAAATTGGTATTAAACAGCTACCTAGGTAGCCCTACACAAAAATTTAGCATGACAACATATCACTTAGTTTTTCTTAACTTAGTTAATAGAAAGTTGTATGATGTGCGTTTATCATACCAAATTTTTAAAATAAAATTAAGTAGAATTTAATAAAACAATTTATAAATTTTTCTATTTATTTAATTTATAAAAAATATCAAAGTTTCTATATCTTGTCCCGTACAAATTTTTTTCCGAATCAATATCCTTCCAATTGGCCACCCATCAATTTTGTTTACGCCCAGTTGTTTTCAATTAAGAAACTCTTTTTATCTTTCGACATGTTAATCAATATATAATCATTTGAAGACAGTTTTTTTTTATCTAAATTCAATCAGTTTGTCCAGAAAGCGTGACCTATTTCCCCTTCTCTTGCCCCATTTGATTGATTTAAGATTTGATCTATAACAATTTTGTTTCCAATTATATAATTGGGTGAAAATAGCTTTATTAAATTTAGTGTCGCGTATTTAGATTTAATGGTGGCAATTTAAAAGAGAAGAAATTTTAATACTAAAAAACATCAATTATGATAATACTCTAATATATTTCGGGAGATGGTACTTAACTATTAGTCCCTTTTCATAATTAAGATATGCGATAACCTATTTCTATATTTATTCAAATAGCAAAAAGTATAGCCTCATTTGCATTGCTCGGAGAGCCTTTTCATATCATTTGGGAATTTTTTTATTTAAATATAATATATATATTAAATAATTTCGATTTTCCGTTTGCGTATCTGTGACTACTTACGCACCAAAATTAAAATTGTAATTTTCTTAATAAGAAAATAAAATATTATTCTGAAAACAATATATATATAAATTATCCCTTATCTTGTGAGAGGTTTGTTTTATTTAAACTGGAAGTCCAAAAAAGACATGAGAACCTGCCCCTCCAATATGTTTCCATATAATCAGAACGAACTGGTGTCCCAACCCTCCAAAAAAGGGAAAAGGCTTATCACTCTCTATTCCTCTCTGGATTTCCAAGAGTAAACCCAGTATTATAATTTTTTAATTTCTTTTTTTTAGAAAGCCGAATCTATATTAGACACGATCAGAAACATTCCGTACACATACACATTTTCACCTGAAAATTTAATTAAGAAAAAAGATTACAAAAGGAGTCAGCCCAACCTACTCAAGATGCCATTCAAATTTTTACGATAATTACATACATTGCATAGTAGAGTAAGTATTTCTATGAAACACATAAAACAAACAAATGATTTTATAGAGATGCTCGAGATGCAATTTAAGAGTTACGTGGTGTATATATATCCTAATAAAATAATATACAATAATGTATGTACTTAAAGTTCAACTGAGTTTGAATTAGTTCCCAGTCTTATTCAATTTTATCTATTGTTAGTTATGATAGATAAAATTAGTCTATTATTTTTTATATATTTATTAGATAATTTATTTACATTAGTCTCTCTCCGACAAGTAACTCCTCGTTCACGTGGGCAGCGCGGTGGTTCATCGAGACTCGAATTTCTCGAGACTCAACTGACCTCAGAAATAAATCTCTTCATATAAGACAACGTACATGTAGATTATCATTATATATATCATATAATTTCAACACAAGAGCCAGTCCAAAAGAATTTGTTATGATTAAATTCACAGTGTTTGTTCTTCTCTATGTTGTTCATTTATAAATGATCATTAAAAATTGAATAAGAATGAGAACTAATTCAATCTCCTTAGTTGAACTTTAAGTACATACATCATATATATTATTCTATTAGGGCAGATTTAGCATATATACACCACAGAATTCATAAGTCGCATCTCTTGCTTCTATAAAACCATTTAAATATAATTTGCTAAGTAATATTTATAATATAAATATAAAAATAATTTCATTGAAATTAGAATTAAAATTGATTATCACATTAAATAGCCCTCACGCTATTTCTCATATCTAATATAAAATAATATATAAATGAAGATTTCCTCACTATTAAATAAATGAAATATCTAATAATAATTATACACGCAGCACTCTTTTATTTTTATTTTTACTAATAATCGTTAGTCGATTATTTAGTAGTCATTAA
>JAAAKE020108397.1:0-17124 GCA_010014785.2 Anisolabis maritima
ATAATGTTTTCCCGGGTTGGTCCGCGTTGATTGTTGAGATTAACTCGACGTTTCGGCTCTCCTTTTGGAGAATTGAAATATATATATATATATTTATATAAATTAGCTTTTATAGATAGAATTTTGTTGAATAAGAAATTTTAATCTCTAATATTTTGTTGTAAATCAGAGACGGATATTAGACCGGGCGCACATTTGGGATAAACATTCGTGTTTTATTATGGAACTCGGACTCTTAGAATATACAGTCCTAATCAATTTAAATCTTGATCCATCTGTCGTACGTAAGTGCCAAGGAGTAAAATCACATAAAAGGATTTTTTATGTAGCTGTATTGCATTCATACATACCATGGGTGCATTTGCACCGTGTCGATAAGAAATTCTTCGCGGCTGTACTCTACAATAAAAAAATTTTACGCTAGGATATAAAGGTATCGTTTTGCAAGAATATTCTGCCTGCATTTAACCAACGAATATTTTTGTTAGAAATTTTTTAACCTCTTTTTTAGGATGCTATGTTATTATGAGACCCTTATTCTAATCTTTTGTATTAAAATGAAGAATACTTGGTAGACCTGTTCGAATTTCCTTTTTCTTAAATAAATATGACGTTTTTTAAACAGATATCCCTTGATTGAGGCGATTAATATAATAAACAAAATATTTCGATTATGATAACAAGAGTTAAACAAATCTCTGTCGCGTGTATATATATATTACTGCATTAATCACAGACTATTTTAAACAAAGGATACCTGAAATTTTCTCCTTTTAATCTGTAGGGCTTATTAAAACTGATTTATTTATTTTTATCCCTTCACCTCTGGGTGAAAAATTAGAAAATGATTTTCTAGAACACATCAATAATATTGATTGTGCTTTTTAGACGGAAGCTTAGGAATTAGTCTAAATTTTGTTTTCCACAAATCTAATTTTCACACTCTTGAATCCTCATTTCTGTGATAATTCAAAAATTATGTCAGATTTCAATAAAATAAAAAATTTTCATAATGCCTCTTTTCTTGGAATATGTTTCAGAATAGCCAACTCTACTTCGATACTTTTCCCAATTTTCGTGCCATCACTATATTTTTTCTTTAGTTGCAATTCCCAATTACTTAAAAAAATCAAGCACCAATATCAACTAAATAACTCGACCAAAAGTAATTTAATTAATATAGACTAAATTCTAATTAAAAAGCTGTTGTTTTTATTATTATTCTTATTCTTAAGGAAGAATATAAAAAAAGAAATGGGTACATATGGACGAATGTTTTAGTTTTGACGTTTCCTTTCTCAATGTGTTGCCAATGGGCTAATAAAATTCATTTTTTTATTTAAGTATTCTATTCTAACAATTTTTGATTCCTAATTTGATTTTTCTCTATTTAAGATCCGTCGCTGAAGCTCACTTAAGATTTTAAGATTTTTTTTTTAAATCATTCAATAGTTTTACAAGTTGACTAGTCTTGATATTTTAATTAAAAATAATTAAAAAATTTTATTGTTCAAATTTTTTAGATTTAATTGCTTTTCGTTTTTTATTTTCAGTTATGTTTATTAATATAAAATTAAATATTATTTAATTTTTTTTTTTATACACTTGTTTCCTTAAATCCCTTCCATCTTTGGTTTAAGCAACTTCTATACTTATACTGGAAATGGAAATGCAAGAATATTTATTGATTCTTTTGAACCAAATCCTAAAGTTTGTCCACCCCTGCTTTTTTTTATTATTATTATCATCATTTCAATGAATATTTTAATTTTTTCGATAACTTCAATTGCTTTTCTTTTTTATTTTCCTCAGATGAATGTAAATGATATATTAAAAAAAGATAATTTTTTTATATTTCTATCTATCTCAATGAAGAAAATTATTAGGGAGGGGATTTATAAAAAATATTTTTCACTCCCAATGAAAGTTTATTCCATTAAACATAAAATATTGATATATATAGTAGACATATAAAAAATTTATAAAATAAATATATTTATTTACAATTAAATTAATATCTCAAATTATATACAAATGAGATGTATTTTTTTTAATCAATATTTTTTTAGAGAACGAGTTTGGGAAACAGGTGCCCATATCATTTCTCTAACTATAATATTGTTAAAAAAAAAACAAAACAAATAACTGTCGCCTTAATATATACAATAATATATTAAAAATAAGTTATGTATTTCAAAAAAAAATCCTGAATTTTTTCTAATTTGGTATTTCTTATAATAGAGGTGACAAAGTAGGAATGGAAAGTAAAGGATCATTAAATTCGCACGAGGAAAGTACACTGAGAGGTGAATCAAGGGATTCGTATCCGCAATCCGAAAGGCATCCGCTTGTTAACGATGCCGGTGAAATTGGCGGTGCTAATAAATTATTTTCTATTGACGAATCATCGACAGAAGTGATTTCTTCTTGAGGGCCTTCCTCTACGCAAACTCCATTCTCATCAACGACAACAACCGTCAAGGTATTGCTCCATTTGTCATATGAACCTAAGAGTGGATTATTTTCTGTTTGTGATATATCTACTGGTATATCCATATTGATTGTGTTTAATGTACAATCATTGGAAATGTTATTTAAAACGGGCGCTAACTGTTCACTTGTTTCCATATGGTTTTCTTCCACTTGACTTCTTCCGATGGGTTCAAGAGTAATTTCATCAAATGGTCGCATATTCTAAAAAAAAAGAAAAAATTATTTTTAAAATTATAATACAAATAATTTGTTTTCTAAAAAAAAAATATCAACGAATTTGTCATGTGCATATATTTTCTCCATTAGAGACACTTTGCCCCTTGTTCAAAGATTGTCTCTTCTTTCCTCAACAAAATGCCATCCCTAATAAAAAAAACTGATGTCAGCAACCTATTTAATCAGCTAAGAATCAATATCTTATATTCACTTAAAAATATCCACAGTCCCCCCGAATGAAATAAATAGCAAATATACTAAAAATAGACCTCGTCACCTTGCTATAAAACAAAAATCCAAATTAGTAATACAAATCTCTTATTAAGAGAATATATATATACTATCCCCCTCAAAAGTACATGTATCTTTTGTTTCATCTTCCTGGTTAATTATGATGGTTACAAATAATTCAAAATCATCAATTCACAATGTTTTACCTATTATTTTCGGATTTTTATATACGTGTTCTAATTATCTATTAAGACGAAATCAAAGATACAGGTTCTCCATTTACATTTGAGGGAAGAGTATATACGTATATATTTTCTCGAGTCAATAATAAACGTTGGATAACTATCCCATACACCCATCCGACAATATATATATATATACATTTATATAATATTATTATCTTTGTTTATAATCGGATATCAAAATGATTTAAAGAGTCAGTTGAGACTCTAAAGTCTTGTTGTCTACTTCTGAATTATAATTAAAAATAAATAAATTTCTAGGCAAAAAGATGAGAAAACTGCTCTATTTCTCATAATTATTTTCCAATAAATAAATAATAAAAGTGTAATTAATTTAAATTTTTGATTTAAAAAATCGATTAAGGTGTATTGTCATCCATAAAAATTTTTATGATTCATCTTTGTGAAAGCTTCTCTACAGTAAAAAGGATATGAAATTTCATCATCTCCAAAAGATGATGAAATGATCACATATTTATCAGATAATATTTTTCTTTAACTCTCAACCTCTTTCTTTAACTATCATAATATTTCTTCTTTTAAAAAAAAATTTTCTTTAACATAAAACTTTTGGATTATTATTTCAATATAAATTATTAATAAATGGGTTTACAAAAAACTTATTTTATAAAAGGAAATAAAATAGATCACAAAATAAAAAAGAAGCTTACATTTGAAGTTTGTTTGGATTCTTTCTCAAATTCCGCATGATCTTGGAGCAGACTATGCGCAAGGTCTTCGAGTTGCCGTAAACATTCTTCATGATCAAGTTCGTCGAAGAGTTCCGGCAGAGAAGGTAGAGTGTCCAGATCAAGAAGACCGTGTTCGGACATGACGAGAGGTTGCTGATGGGCCTCTGTGCCAGGTGTTTCAATGTCCCCTTCTGCAGAGGGGTTGGCGAGGACGCGGCAGGTCCTGAAGAAACACCGGAACACCTGACACATGGTCCTTCGGCTCCGCTCAGTCTTGACCTCAATTCGGCATTCTTAGCTGATAACTCATCCCGCTCGATTTGCAATGACGCACATTCAGATGCTAGAACTTCATTCTACAAAAAATTATTCCAAATTAATCAAAAAGTAATAATATTCTTAAATTAGATTATGGCATAATCGGACGGAGTACAATGAAATTTTTATTAAAATAAGAAAATAGAAAAAGCAAAATTTTTTATTCAAATAGTAATGTTACAATAATAATAACTTGATTAAGCTTAAGATATTTTAGTCATCAAAGAATATAATTTGATATATATATATATAGTGTGCCTTTATGATTATAACTTGGGAAACTGAATTGTGATTTGATTTTTTTGTTTTTTATGGGATGATTAACCAAAATGCCCATGGTAGCTATATAGAGTACTGTCACATGTTATATGAAAATCTTGTTTTCAAATTACCATGTTCTAAGGGTGTAAATTATATAGGTTATATATCCCTATATTATATATATATTCCTATCCCACCTTTTGGAAACTTTTATTATTACATAATATTATATTCCTTTTTTTTATATTTTAATATTCATATACTTTCTACAGGCAGAGACTTATCAGGAACTTTAGTTCTTTAATGGCAGAATTGAATGATCCCAGGCATCTCTCCCAAGAAAAGCCTATTACTTCAAAAATAAGAGCCCACAAAAGTAAAATTTCATTTTACTATTTATTTCTATCCTATTTTTATTATTTCTAATATAATTTAAGCCTAATATTATTCAAAAACAGAGAAATAAGAAATTTTACTTGAAGGCATATTTTTAGGTTAGTTTTTTATTTAATTCCTTTTTTTTAGTATTCTATCAACTGTCGTTTATTAAATGATATTCTAAAACAAGCATAAAGGTTCAGATTTTGAAATTTATTAAGTATCTTTTCATTTTTCAAAGGTTCGATAAAATATTTTAATAGAATATTTTAATGAATAATATTTACATCTGTCAACTTATTAAGGTTTAAAAAACAATTTTATAGATTTATTTATTTGATAAAAATAAAAAGTAGGGGATTTTTTTTTTATTAAGGACCGTGGCAATACTTGGATACAATCTGCTGAATATTTGACATTTGTATATATAATTTTTCTTTTTCCAACATTCTATTATTTTTTTCTTAATATTTAGTTGGCTAACATTATCAAAAAAGAAATATGGCAATTTTGCGACATTATCTTTTATATTTATATTTAATTTTGGGGAAAAAATAAAAATTTATTTTAACTTATTTTAATAAGCAACTAACTCTACTTTTTCTTTTAAAGATCAAATTTATTCAAATATTTGAATATGACAATAGGGTCTAGGCTTTTGGATGATGAAATAAAATTTGTTATTGATATAGTCAAACTAGTAAACATTTTCATTGGTTTATCTCAAAAATAATTTGAGTTAATTTATTTGTGGATTATTATCATATCGAATTATAGATGAAAAAGATACTTTAAGAGAGAAAGAAAAGATTTCAGTTTTAATGACATGACAAAACATGCTACATTCCACCCAATTTATTTGTTTTGAAAAGGCCACCATATAAACAAATATAATGGATGTAATATATGATGAAATGCCATGATGAATCAGGATGATGTCATGTCAATAACACCAAAATATTAAAACAGAGTATTAATTAGTAAATTTTGCCCTTTCTACTGAAACAAGAATTAGCTAAAGAATAGCTTAGTTTAAGGATGAAATTTTTTTTTTAAATGGAGATTAAAATTAGGTGGTATTTACTTTATCTTGTAATTCTTTGACAAGCAATTCCAATTCTTCCATTTTCGCTTTTTTACGATCTCGTGACGTTTGAGCTGCAACCCGGTTTTTCAATTTTCTAAAAATAAAAATAATAATATTAGATCAAAAGGATATATATATATATATATATATATTCCATCCATTTATTTGTTTTGAAAAGGCCACCATATAAACAAATATAATGGATGTAATATATGATGAAATGTCATGATGAATCAGGATGATGTCATGTCAATAACATTAAAATATTAAAATTAACAGAGTATTAATACGTAAATTTTGCCCTTTCTGCTCAAACAAGAATTAGCTAAAAGATATATATATATATATATATACCTTTTCTATTGTACAAAAATTAAACACAATGAGCCGTTAGAATAGAACTAAACAATTGAAATTATTTATTTATTTACTTATTTCATTTTTAAGGATTTTAAAATTCACTTTTAAAGTATATATATATAAGTAAATAAATAAATAATATCAATTGTTTAGTTCTAACGGATCCTCATGATTAATTTTTGTACAATACAAAGGGTTCAAGTTTTGGTTAAAATTTAATGAGAATATAATATAAATTTTTTAAGAAAAGCTTTTAAAGATTAAAGGCCTTATTAGAAAATCGATAATTGTTAGAAAATTTCTAGAATACTTATTGATTGATTCTTTTAATAAATAATGGCAGTGAATATTTTATAGAGGTGTATAAAAAATGACTTTTTTTTTCGGTGCATTAATATGAAAATAACAAATAGGAAATATATTTATCTTTATATATATGAGTGATGATTTCTACTTATTTAAAAAGAGGCAAAGGATGGGATTCCCCAAACCCATTGGATTAATAAAATTTTTGGTCAAAAACATAAAAGTCACAACTTTTCAAGAAAATTATTACATATATTTTTATTTTAAATATTTTTTTATTATTTATGATCATTAACAAAATTGACAACATGGAAGAGTATCCTCCATTAAAAAATTCCTAAAATAGCTAGCCACTAATTTTGGGTTGGGTTTATTGAAAAAAAGCGTTTTACTTACTTCCTTTGAATTTTTTCTTCCAAAGTGAGATGATCTAGTCTCCTTTTTCTAGATCGTTCTAAAGACATGGGATTTGATGACGGATATAAAGACATTGTGGTGTCTTCACTTTGAAATTCCAAATCAATATTATCCATTGTATAATCTTCTTGTACTTTAAATTTTTTGTGATTCGATTCAAAACTTAAAAACGTTGACAAAGGTGATATTAAATCATTTGACGTCATCCCAAAAAATTTTTAAATATTAACACTGTCGAAAAAGATTCAATTAAGAAAAAATAGACACAAACACTGGATTAGAGGTGAATGCAACAAATGCGATGAAATTCTAATAATAATTTTGCTCTTGGTATTAAATCAATTTGATGGGATTGACGTCAAAACAAATTTTGGAGTTAAAATTGCATCATCATATTCCCCTTCACTCTGCCTTGACTGCTGATGAAATCGAACTTTTCCTTTGATGTGGTCTTCTCTTATTGGTTGGCTCACTCCTCGCTCCCAATTGGTCTTCTTTCAGGAAACATTAAAGCTCCTAATAGCGCGTAATTTTGATTTTGAAAATATTAAATTGATCCAATCAAAAAACAAAAATTTTCATTAATTTATGTCTCCTGAGCCCCTTTGTATAATAGGGGGAGAAAAACTCTTGGGTCGGGATGTATCTAGGGAAGGTTCATCCGTCCCACTCCCCAATTTTCAAGTTTGGGGATTTAATGCGAAAAATTAGGCTGACTCCTCTTGTGTTCGTGCCTGCCCTGTGATATTGTATTTATAAAAAAGAATAACTTTTTTAAAATTATTTATTCAATATTAAATTATTTTTTAGATGAACTTTGAAATATATGAACTCTTATCCTCCAAAAAAAATTTTGGAGCCCACTTGATTGATGTACTTTTTTTAGTTTTTGGCGAATTTCTCTTAAAATGACGATTTAAATTGACTGGACATATAATAAATTAGATAAACTCTCATATGTAATATTTATATATATTTTCCTTGGAATAAATTTGGAATAAAAAAAGGTAGTGCCACTATTTAACTCTCGGGAAAAGATATACTACCATAAAGAAAAAATATATCGAGACAAGTCTAGATTGACAACAAATTATATTAGTTTTTCTTGCCTAATCAGTTAAGAGAAAATTGTGTAATGTACTCTTATCACACCAGAATTTTTTACAAAAAATCAAAATCTCTTTAAGAGACTTTTTGCGCTTAATCTTGCTTTTGATTTTTAGAGCTTGAAGATGGTCCCAATAATAATTTTAAATAAGATACTATTGTCCTTTCAAAATTACATGCAAATGGGAGATTTTTTATCAAGAGAGGACACCAACATCATGTTATTTAAATATTATCCTAACCTAAAATCTTATATCGAAAACTATTTAACTAAATTTATTTCGTTCTCGAATCAATTTTTTGGACCATTACCGCCGTTTTTTAATTTTTCGCTCTTCTAAGCATTAGAAGACACCTGCAATTATCAATGATGTTTCGATATCTATTTCACTATCCGAAATGAATCTTCTAATGTTGGCAGGCTCGGACTAGATGCCCATTCGGAGCTATTTAGAATACCACATATTCGAGATCTGGAAAGTTCGCCAAATTTCAAACGTTAAAATTCAAAATATCTCCGCAACTATCAACTTTAGTGAAATAATGCCCGTATATATACAGAAGTATATATATTTATCATTTGAACAACTTTTATTTGAAAAAATTTTATATCTTTAACTCTTTAAAATCTTATTATTTCGATCTCCGTTTCTTTTAATTGTAAGACAACAATTTTCAAGTATCTAATATTCTGGAACAGCTAGAATAAGTACGACACTTAAGACAGGAACGAATGGATACATGAGTCGTATAAAAATAATATTAAATTCAAATAAACAAACCTACATTATTTATCTTTATATAAACTCATTGGAACAGTTTTTATCAGATGAATAAAACTTGTCAAAATAACCCTGAACAAATAAATTTGAATAATTGAAATTGAAATAAATTTATATAATGGTAAAATGCAGTGAAAACGTAAAAAAGTTGCAAAATACCTAAAATTTCTTTTATTGTTTTAACTTTTTTCATAGTGAGGGTTTTTTAAGAACTTAAACTAAAATAAAAAGTAGGCTTATAAGTTTAAAATATTACGAAAGTCTTAAATAAAAAATATATTCAATTTAATTGCATAATAAGTTTAATTTGTAAAATTGAGCAACAATTTAGAATAAAAAGAGGGAAATGCTATTACTTAGAACTTAATTAAGGAAAAAGGGATTTGACCTTTGAGGATTAAATTTTTAAGTAGTTTAAGTACTTTAGTATATTTAAAAAAATACTCTTAATTATGTGAACTTAATTTTTATGTAATTTATAAAAATCAAATGTTTTGGAAGGGAAAATCATCAAGCAGATTATATCATTGATATATCTTGGGTGTCATATCGCAATCGACAAAAATCCGTAAAACACATTCGAGTTATTCTCGATACAATTAAGATGCAATAAAGAAGCAGAGCCAGTCCCCTTTAAAGGAGCTAGCTGGCGGAGGACAACTATCTTTATGATTGGGAGGGGGGGGATGTTTGAGCGTGGGGATTGAGATTTCTAAGATTCCGGAAATGTTTCGCCTGTAAGTTAAAGAACTAACCGCTAAAGGAGTAGGAATTCCGAGGCGGGCCCAAATTCAAGATATCAAAAAACGACCTTTGGGTAGGGCGGTTTAAAAACAAAAAGTTAATTTTTTATGCGGACTTGTCGCTAATAGGTGGCCTTTGATAAGGAAAAATAATAATTTGTTTCAATAAAATAAAAATAATAATTTGTTTCAATAAAATAAAAATAATAATTTGTTTCAATAAAATCTGATATAAATATCTAGAAGAATATATATATAAAGAAGTCTCATCGAGGCCACAATTTAAAAATATGATTTTTCAAATTTAACTTTCTCCTAAAGAATATTTTAAAAATTTTGCCGGAACGAGAAATTGAACGACATCACAGGCGGACCAAACTATAATCTAACAAGGTGCCGCAATTGCAAACTACGAAATATAGGGGTATGTTTAGGGTGTTAAACGTGTAAAAGGGTTTGAGTGAATGGTCCTTAGTTTTAGAGAAATTAGTAATGAAAGTTGGGCTCTTGCATAGTTAGCGTCTATAGATTGAGATTGGTAGCTCATTGCCAGTCAGCTAACAAGTCATCGCGTTATTTCACCAATATTAATTGTCTAAGTTCAAATCCCGGTCTTCTTCTGAAGTTTTTTTGTACCTAGCTTAGGGGACTTTCGAATTGTGTTTTATCAATCTCTTCCCTCCACCCTTCTTTTATTCTCTATTCGTTGTTTTCCCTTACAAAGTTCAGGGTCTCGGTAAGAACCATTGTTGTACATTTATTTGAATGCTTTTAAGACTCTATGAAACGAGAGCCCTGGTATATTGCCCCCCCCCCCCAAATCGCCAATTAACTAGACAGGATCTCAAATTCAAATCTTATTAAAAATTAATATAATTGGAGATTTCAAGGGAAATGTAAAGGTAAAAGAAGATAAATAATATGCAAATAATAATTACGTTTTTTAGATTCATATTTATTTGTGTCATTACTCAGATATTTTTAACATTTAATAATTTAATTAAAGATATTGTCATAAAAAATAAAAGCAAGATAGAGCTTGATAATTATCAAGATTAATTGACTAATACCTTATTCTTATTCTATCTCTATCTATATTCTGACAAGATAAGGAAAGTGATTTTTTAAAATTTATTTTAGCTACACCCATCTAACAAAATTTATTCTCCCTACCCTTTTGGAGTCATTCTCTTCATGAATTTGGATAACCCTGCTTCCCAAACTTTGACTATTCTAATACTCCAATAACCAACTAGAACTCACTATTTTAATTTACTAGTGTAGTGCAGATCAGCGGAATACAAACTGTTTTCCGCGGAAACCGGGATACCGCACAATCTTCCCAAGAATTGTTAAATATATTACTTTGTACTAATACAAAATCAAATAAATTAAATTAATATAATTGATCACAAAGGAATTTAATTAAATAATTAGAATTTATTTTTTGATGAAAAGAAGTTCCATTAAATATTTTAATACTCAGAACCCGTGAATACGCAGAATTGGAGACAACTGGTATAGACTAATAATATACAGTGAGTGACCTTTGTTCAGGGTTGCTAATCAAAGGTGACGAATTGTCGAAGCATCGTTAAAAATTTATATCCATCGTTTATAATCTGGAATTGGAAAAATTTTTTTAATAACAAATTCAATATTTTGGTTTTTATTTATTTATTTTTTCATTGGTCATTGGCCGCGGAAATGATGAAATTCCAAATGTTACAATTTTTACGTTTCCGATACCAACATCTATAAATCCATACTATTATTTGAAACTGTTACGAGGGGAGCGAGTAATTCAGAAGCCCTTGTGGTCAGATCAGCAATGCAGCTTTGCGCATTTCCAGATGTTTCTACTTATTTCTGTGACTAATTTTTGGTCGATCTCTTGTTTATTCCTCCTTACTAACAATTACAACTGAAAACATAATCCTTAAATATAAAGCGCCTAATTCCGTTTATTATACCTCAACCAATTAGAGTATAAGAGAAAATCACAAAAACTTAAAAACGTATAAGTGTAAAGTGGGCCCCAAATAATTTTGGGGCGGATAAGTATATTTCAAAGAGCATCTAAAAAATACTTGAAAATATATGAATTTTAATTCAATCAGGCGATTTTGAGAAAAAAGAATTGATTTTCCAATTTTTTCAACTTTAGGGGGGGGGGGGTCCCTGAATATGACCCAACTACGGATCGAGTCTTCTAAAGTGAATTAGCAGGATGGGATATTTTCGGAAATTTTTATAATAAATCTCCAACATGTATAAAGTCAAAGTTGTCAAAGTTAGAGCAAAAATTGGCTATTAATACATTTTAAAAAAATCCTAAATTATGATGTAAAATAAAACTTACATGTGAAAACGTTGTAATATTCAAAAAAGCAAAATCTGCAATACTTATTTTTAGAGATCTCTGACTTCTCAACATGATAATTAAAAAAACAATTTTGACAGATTTCGAAGTCAGGTGCCATTCACTTTTGTAGACGGCTTCAGCTAAAGCGAAACTCTGAAAAGATCAAATAAAAAGAATAAAAACAATCAACAGGACTTCTTAGGGGTATCCAAGCTTCACGCCACGCTACGCCACGTCATTTATTGTTAAAAATACAATTCTGGGTCGTTCCCATGCAAAGTATAATATTTGGGGGCGTCACAACCGAGTGAGATCTCATCTTACGATGAGCCCAGGGAGCTCTAAAAATTTTGGCATTTTCAAAATCGGAGCCTAAAAACATGAAATACTCAAACAGAAAAAGTGAGTATTGGAAAAAAATTTTATTTTAATTTTAATGGGAAAAAATTATTTATTTATTAAATGTATCATATTCCAAGGGCTGTCGAACTTAGCCACGATTCCTAGATATTTTGGAAATTATTAATTAACACTAAAATAATGACTTACTTTATCTTCAACTCGTTGACCATAATAGCAGAAATAAAAAAAATCTGCAAAATTCCAAACAAAATAGGGAATGATCCAAAAATTTGGGTTACTAATTGTGATTGGATCTGAAATCTAAAAATTAAAAATATTATTTTATTTTTTATTTTTTTCTAAAAATGTTTAAAGAGCTTACTCCAAGAATAGAAAGAAGAGTCATTAAGAATAAGATCCCAGAAGTGAACAGCTGACAGAACAGGTCATATTTAAATAATTCATCACATATTTTAGCAAACCTGCAAAAATAAAAATCAAGTACAATTTTCAAAAAATAATTCACCAAGGCTAAAATATTATTTTAGGTTTCTTAATTTATATATTTATTACTAAATTTAGCCAATTTCTAAGAGGTGAAAAGGGGGAGGGAGCCCCATTTTCCGCCCCTTAATGAACATTGAACATTTCTAGAAAATCTTTTGGGCTCGTTCCTGAAATTGATTAATTATTAATATTTTGGAGAAATATCATTGAGAACCAGACCCTAAGATGTCAAAATGGAAATTCTTTTAACTAACGTTTAACAAACTAATTTTTTATAATAATCTAAAATTTAACATTTAGCCCTTCAAGGCTATCAATTTAAAAAAAATTAATTATATCTAGCGGAGTCATTTCATGAAGATGTTAAAGGAATATATATGTCTTAAAAAAATGGAATTTTCGTTATTTACTTATTATATTATATTAATATTTATTCATCAGGCCTTATGTTAGTGGGAAATATCTAGGTACAGTACCCCGCTTAACGCTGTTTTTTTTTAATTCTAATTTTTCAATGATTCATTTTAGTGCGGTTTTTCTCGCAGTTATAGTTATAAATTACGGTTTTCGCCAAAATTGCGAGACTTTATTGCTTTGATACTCGCTTGCAATCTCGTGGACTATTGGTTCCATGGCAGTACAAACACATGCCTGCTGCGTCACAGAGGCAGCCAAATAAAAAGCCTTTATAAGCTTATTCAGTCACAGTGAGATGTTTCGATTCATCTTTAATAAACCATCTTCAGTCTTTGCTAAAAAAACATATTTTATTCATTCAAAATATACATATTATTTTTTATAAACTATAGATTGTTGTATTGTCTAGGTTGGTCTGTCTAAATGATAATGTTAAATGGAATTAATTTTAAAGAATTTTCAAGAGAGAGCGTTACTAGTACTGTAAAGCTGTGAGAATTGGCATTGAATGTTGATTTATCGACCGTTTAACAAATTGGTGTCACGGTTTAAAAACTTGGCAATTAGACAAGATCATAGTATTGAGAGGAGGAAAAACATTTTTTCCTTCACCAGATAAATTCATTCACTCATGAAATCATCAGATTTTCATTGCAATTTCCTTCTCCTTTGACAAGAGACATATGAATATAATTGTTAAAGATGTATGTATATACTTGGAACTTTAGTGACTAACTTTGTGCAATTATCGTCATCAAAATGTTAAATTTAGTGTACATTCATTGTAAATGATAAATAATAATATGTAATTATTAACAAAGGCTGAAGATGGTTTTTTAAAGATGAACGGAAACTTCTCACTGTGATTGATAAGCATACAAAGGCTTTTTATTTGGCTGCCTCTGCCTCTGCCCATTTCCTTTTAAACTTCGTTTGATATCTTTATATCAAAAGAAAAACACTCATGCTAACGATCTAATGATTAAACCGAATTTATACCCAGATATTTCTCTCCAACATAAAGTATGATGATGTTAAATAATATAATTAAATAATGAAACCAACCGCTTCCAAATTTAACCTGACTCTACATTTATTCCTTCCCTTTCTTCATTAAATCGAGACGCTAAATGGAGACCTGCGTCAAATTTAGTCATTTTATTATTTTGTTGAAGTAGAGGAGGGAGGGAGATTGGAAAGGAAGTTACCAATCCGCTAGTGGCGTCCAAATTTATATTAAAAAGAACAATATACGTCTTGGGTGGGAGAGGGAAAGAATAACTGTCCCTTCTTCTTAAGACATTTTGGCAATACATCAAAAGACTTACTCCATTAAGATAAAGTGGTGTTTTATATATCTCTTTAGATAAGTGAGCAGTTCCTGATTAATTCTTTCTTCCATTTCTGGACTTTCACTCGAATTCGGCTCAAAGTCATTAATAGGAATATCGTCTATATTTTTAGTACCACCTTTGACTAAATAGCCTTCCTAAAAACAAGAATCAAGGATACCTTGTGTTAATAAAAATATAGAAGTAATCTTCCAGTGAAAATAATTATAATTAACTTACCTCATGGTAGATTTTTCTTACTACATATAACCTGGAATTCGTAATTGCTTCAGCAAGATCATCCAGTTGTGACACTAAACAAATGAAAAGGGCCAATCCAAAGCCATCCAATGTTGCTATCGAAGTCACTTGGTACATCCCCAAAATTAACTAAATGATCACATTAAAAAATAAGATAACATACTTTTTTAAATAAATATTAACATTATACTTTACAAATTTTAACCTATAATTGCGAGGTGATAGACTGCTGCTGGACCAAAATGGGAGCTATTTATTTGGTAGGTGCTTTACTCTCATGGGACCTTATTTGAAAATTTTGAAAAATTCCATTAGTCATTCTCTTGCCTAAATATGTAATATATAATATAAAGAAAATATTGCGATTGAAAAAAAATCAATACCGAGATTTCAAAGGAAATACACGTTTTGAGATCCCCTGAGTAAAAAAAATGGTCTGTGTGTCTGTGTTTTGGGCCCATTTTACTCTAGAACGTTTAAAAAAAGATCGTTTTACTCACAATTTGTAAAACAACGAAGATATAATATGGCATTTCATATGAATCGAAAATAAAAAATTTCCCTTCCACTGGAATATGCCTCCATTTTGTAGAATTGTAGTTGTGTCTTTCATTCCATCCTTCATAGAATTTGGTAACTTGATAGGTAACGTAGAACATAAGAGTCCAGACTAAATTTACAAATAAAATAATTCCGACTCTTTTTATTTCTTTGATTGATTTCTTTATAGTATCTTTTCTATAAATTCGATTATCTTCAAACCAAAATTTATTATTTATTGCCTAAAAAAATATGTGGATAAAATTTTTTGATTGAATCCTTAATATTGCTAAAAAATAAAACAAAAAATTTTATATTCGGGTCGTTTTAGAGATTCCAGAATTATAAAGAACAAAAGACACTCGCGGTAGTTCTAAAATTTGATAAAATTATTTCAAGGTCTGGGAGAAGTGGTAAAGTTAGGCAACTTTTTTCCTTAAGGACATTGCGGATTATGCAAAACCGATATAATAGACGATAGTGATATACCTCAATGAGAGCATTAACTCGTCTCTTGTTAAAAATTAGATTAAGAATTCTTTGAACAATCTTAAAAGCAGTTGTCCAATGCAAAACGATTACCACTACTTTATGAAGCTTCAGCTAAAAACAAATGAAAAAATTAATTATTCAAAAACAAAATGTTTTCTCTATCAAAAAAAAACAAAAGGATTCTAAACAAAAAAGAATTATTAAATTCTAAGAAAAGAACAAGCCTTCTAGAGCTTGAGGAATTAGAAATTGAGAACTGCCAAACTGAGCTTGAGAAAATGCAGGTCGCAATTATAAGTAATGATTAATTATTTTACACAGAGCCATCACTAAAAAAATAGAGCTAACAAGAAGCGTCGACACCTGACCGATTTTGATTGTTAATCTATTATACAGGCATGTTCAAAAAAAATGTATACCCACTTTTAAAATAGAATAGCTGCTATATTATTGTGAGTATTAGAGCAATAAAAAGGGAATAGTTACAGCACAGACACAGTTTCTTCGTGTTATTTCAATAAGTGCTCAAACTGCAAACCCTTTTGAGCACAGATGTACATTTCTGGTTAGATCTTCCAGAGTAGCCACAGGGATTACTTCACAAGCCATTTAAATGGCGTAGGTCCACAAGTGACCGTGGCTTCTTAATCTTGACGGTCCCCCACAAGTAAAAACAAGTTAAATCTGGTGAACGGGGAGGGTACTCAATCGGACCCCTTCGTCCTAGTAAAGTGTTATCCAGGTAGGCACGCACATCTAAATGAAGGTTTGCAGTTTGAGCACTTATTGAAATAACATGAAGAAACTGTGCCAGCTCTAACTATTCCCTTTATAATGCTGTAATACTCACAACAATATAGCAACTATCCTAGTTTAAAGTGTGTATACATTTTTTTAAATACCCCATATCAAGAATAATCAGGCAGGTGCGTTTTATCGGATGACTCTAAAGAGATTTTTGAAGAAATCAAACCAAACTTAATATTTTAAATATAATGAATACAATCAGAGAACAAATTAAATTTTTTTAAATATACTTTTTCTTCGGCTTTCATTTAAAAAAAAACAAATTTGAAGGGTATCCTGCAAAATAAATAAATAAATAAATAAATAAATTGTTATTTCAAATAAAATTTCAATAAAATGAATGTAAATATTGAATATCGTATTGAAAACTTATATTTTTATTATATTAAAGAGGTTTATGGAGATTTTGAAAATAATGGATAAAAAATG
>JAAAKE020108408.1:0-17124 GCA_010014785.2 Anisolabis maritima
GAAACATTGGCAAGACATTTGTTTTATTTTTCATCTGGCTGCACTCGGGAATTCCATCTCTATATTTATACTTTTTTTTTTAAATTTTATTCAGGCCCCCTCTTCAAATATGGACCAATTTTTCTCTTTTTGAAATTTGTATTTCTATCCTTTATCCGTAAAACTTTTTTTTTATTTACCATGACCTACCTAATAATTAAAATATATTTAATAGGACAAATTTCAATATAAAAATAAATATGAAAAATGTAAAAAAATTTCCCAATCCTTTATTGGGCCAAACAAATTTCCAAATCAAAAGTAAAATTCACATTTATTTTTACATGACCTATTTATTATGTTCATTTGGGTAGGAATTGAATAGTAATTTTTTATATAATATCTAAATATCCCCAGATGCTGAAGAATTAACCTGCCGAGAGAATAAAGATATTGACATTGTCACAATTGATAACCCAGTCAAAACATCATCTCTCAATTAGTTATCTTAAACGATATATTGACTTATAGTCCCTAAGGCATTGTTTTGAAAACAAACCCCTATTATTCAATAATTATTGATAATCTTCAATGGATGTGTGCTTGGATCCCAGGTAATCCAATGAAAATTGATTTCACTCATTTGGATATCAATTGATATAGATAAATATGCCTGGATAATTGTATCGTAATTGAAATCGTTCCAAGTTTATATGACCCAAGATGTCAAAAAGACTAAAAAAAAAAAAAATTGTCAAAGAAGATCGAAATTTTTTTTTATCATCGTTTTATTTATAAATATTGTTATTTTAAATAACTATTAAAGCCATATATTTTCAAATAATTTATTATATTTTACTTTTTGTTTGAGCATTTCAAAAGTTCCTAAGTAAGCATATAAAAAAAAATTTTCGTTTTCATTATAAATTCCTAAGTATAATTTATATAACATAAAGTTTGTTCGAAGAAGAAATGCGAACATTTGAAAACCATTAGTATATTATGGAAATAAAATACCCAACTTAAATATACAAGAGAGATTTTCGTGTCTGCAGTCCCTTCCCCTTCACCCCTCTTTTGACCTGATTCTTACGTGAACGAAGGTGAAAAAATTCTCAATTAAATTATATAACAAAATGGTATTTATTCAAATAGCACGAAATACTAGAAAAAAAGTTTCTTATCTTTTGGAATAATATTTCAATTTCAAAATACATTTAATTATAATTATTCCTTATTTTATTCTTTTTTTTTAAATAGCCTTTTATTCAAATGAACCTCTTCTACATTGTCAGATGATAAAAAAGAACACTATAAATAAAAGAAAATGGAAAATTGAAGAGAATTTTCAGGGATAGGCGATTCACGAGTCGCTCATGTGTTCTCTTTCTCTTATTCTTTAAAAAAATTTGTCTTATTTCTCTTTATAAATTAATTTATAACATATATGTAGATCAGTATAATAATTTATTCCATTACCGCTTTCGAAATCTCGTGATTAAATATTTTTTTTAAATTTATTATTTAAAAAAAAAAAATGAATTTTTTGGATTTTACTTCAAATAACCTTTTTTTTTTTTTTTTTTTTTTTTTATGAAGGATAAAAGGAAAAAAGAAAATACAATTTTCGAGCTAGTTTTATTAATCCTTATTCCCATCTCTGTCGTCTGTTATCCAGCTCATATAATAAACATTTTGAGTTCCACAGAGAATAAAAAGGAATTCAAGAAAAATCTGCAAACATCTCTGATTGGACTCTGCATTACCCTTGGAAAACCGAAACCTATTTCCTCTATCAACATCAATTTAGATTAAATTCAAATTATTATCATCATTATTATTAATTAAATAAAGTGAACTGATTAGATTTGCCGGAAATAGACCCTCTAGAATTAGATATTATATATTAATATTTATTAATTTTTTATTTGAGTCATTGGTTTGTTTGCTTCTCGATCTGTATAAACGTGTAGGACAAATTCGTTATACGAATTTTTACAGAATTTCATATTTAAGCCTTAAATTTGATCAACTTTTGATAAAGTCTGCGGAAAATGGCTATTTACCCTAATCATTATATCATTTTAATAAATGTTTTACCATGTTAAAAAGAAATTGTTAAACGTGACAATGCAACGAAATTGCAACACTTTTTAGCCAACGCTAACCATATCCCCTGAGAGTATAAGATGGCTGTTCTAAAATCCTATCGAGTATGCAAGTCATATCATTTTAATTGTTATTTTTAGTTTTTCTTTTCATTAATTTAATTTTAAAATATAGGTAAGAGAAAATAAAATTAATTTAAGTAAACAAAAGTCAAAGTGTTTAAATAAAATTTGAGTTTCTCTCTGTTTATTTTCTTATACCCATTGTTTTTTTTTTTAGAATAAATTCTATAAAATGTTAATTTTCATCCCTTTCTAAAGAGAGTTTCCAGAAGTATAAGTCAAAATAAAAGCTAGAAACACACACACACACACACATTAAGATTCTTTGCAACATTTCCATCCTTTGAAAGTAGATATTTTTAAAAATTGGGGTTACATTTTTCATAATACTTTCGCATTGATTATTATTTATAATAGTGTGGAAAAGTAAAATAATTTTTAATCAAATATCTTAAAATATTTTATTACATTTTTTATTAGGATTTCATTTCACTCATGTTTTTTTTTAAAATCATCTATATTAAAATATTACCTTTTATTTTTTATTATCCTTAAATTTTTTTTTGTCGTCCATATATACAAAATTCCTATACTTTATTTTACCAAACTTTTTATAGTATTATAGTTTTAAATCTATATTCCATTAGCATTTTATTCTTTTCCATTTGGGTCTTTTAATTCAATGCTATTTTAAATTTTTCAAAAGCACTATAAAATAATTTTTTTTTTTTATAAAATTTTTTTATATCTACTAATTTTATTTTAATACATTAGAATAAATGAAAATTTAATAGTTTAGGGGATTTTCCTGCAGAAATGGACCCTTCTCCTATTTATGCCTACGCCCTTGGGAATAAACCAGTTAAGCTTAAAGTCCGAGTTGTAGATGATTCAAAGTCAAGTCCGTCTCATTGCAAAATTTTTTCTAAATCTCCATGATGTCACCTTAATATATATATATTCAAAAGCATTTTTAACGAATTAAATTTGAAGGGTATTTTATAAATAAAATTTTTTTGGCACCCACGAAGTGCCGGTTCTTCGAGGAAAATTTTTTTTACTGAATACTATAACATTTTCTCAACTGGGTTATTTTTTTATACACATGGTTTGACAGTCACTATTTGAGCACTAAAAATTATCACAAATTTATTATAGAGTTCATTTTGTCTATTTAAAGAGAAAAGGGAAAGAAAGATAAAAAATTTGGTTTCTTTAAATCTCTTCAGGGGAATATGGGGCAGGAGTCCTCAAACTGTAGTACGTGTTACTCTGGAGGTGTCCGCGTTAGTTTTATGGGGTAGGTCAAATAAAAACAAATGATAAATTCACAAAGAAAGTGAAAATATTTTATTTTTAGTATTTGCAATTTTTTAATAAATAAAGAACTGTCTTTTTTTTTTTAATTTATTGGCTTGAAACCATCCGCCATTCTAAGTAAATTTTCAAAAGTAGAAGTACAAACTTAAAAAAAACATAATAGCAAATACAATCTTATAAAATACATAATAGACTATAAAATAATATAAAATTGAACATACATAAATATAAAATACATAATAGAAGGAACATTGATATATAATACATAATATAAATTTATGTAAAAATTTATAAAATAATATTACTTAGCAAAAAAAAATTCATATAAACCGGTGACAGAAATTTGGGAAGGTTTTCTTAGGATTGTAATGTAAAATGGAACTATAAACTGTCTTATAAAAAAAGGTTTTATTTTTTCTGCTTATTATCAAAAATATAAAAAGAAAAATATAATTTATTTTATCATTCCATAAGCCTTTAGGTATGGGTTAATCTACTGTAATTAATTCATATAGGGTTAGGGGATATGTTGATATACTAATATGTAGACCCGATTTCTAGCTATTTATGCTTATCTTTAATACGATATAAATATTTAGATAGCAATAGATTGACTGAATTTAATCAACGGAAGAAAAAAAAATGGTGAATTAATTTTGTTATTATCGAAAATCTTACTGTTCATCCTCAAACCTACTTTAATAATTAAATTAAAAGTTAAGAGAGCCTAAGTATGCGACTGAAAAAAAAAAATTTATTCTGAAATAAAGAATGGAAAAAGTTTTAGACCACCGACCTTTTTTTAAAATAGACTTTATACTAAAAAAAAAAAATCATTTTTAATAAATCATAAGACTTAATAAAAACGAGCAATGACATGAAAATTAATAGCGGGCTTAAATCACAGCTTCGGCAATATAAGAACAATATAGATATAAAAAAAAAAGAAAAACTTGAAAAATAACATCCATATATACACCTTAAAATGATTACAGTCTTATTTATTAAACCTTATTAGTGTATAAAGGAGAATTGCAAGAAGGATTTTCAACTGCTTTATTTCTCGCCTGGAACAAAACAGCTTTAGTTTCTGATTAATGTTGAGGTTAAGATTAAACACATGTAAATTAATAGAACAGATAGTAACTAATTCAGGTGATGTCCCTCATTAGAAATCTCAGTTTAATCCAATCTTGACCTAAACTTAAATCCACGTTTAGAAAATCCTTTGAGAACGAATTATTTCATCAAGAGTTTAATTTGTGTAGCTTAAATTTACATTTTTTATAATTTGATTAAAAATAGATATATTTGGAATTAAGAGGTGAGAATAATAAAATCCAACATATTATTGCCTCATCTGTTTTTAAAATTTTATAGATTTTAAAAAAAATGACTGGATTACTCGTAAACAATCAAGATTAATTGGAAATATATAAAAGTCTGGCCAAAAGATATCAAAAAATATATTTTCTTTAAATTTGGGCTAAAAAAATTTTTTTTTTCCTACATCCATTTCTCTTTAGGGGAATAGGCGCAAAAATCTAATATAAAAAATTCAAAAAAGAAGCAAGTTTGAAAAATATAGTTAATTGTTCTCTTTTATGTCCTCGGCGTCTCCCTCAACCACTTTTTCTAATTGGTACCACTAGCGCCCTTTTGGATTCTTTCAACTGGCCCTTTGAGAACCAGTGATGGAGAAGGATATAAATATATATATAATAAACTTGATACTGTATACTTTGCAAATGTATATTTTCTTTGACATTTTTTTCATTATATTTATTTTCAAAAATATCAAAACTCAATAAAGCTATTTCATATAAAATTTATAACAAAATATAAACTTATTTAGAATTTATTATAATACTAAAGGCCTATTTATTTAAATATTAAAAAAATTAATATAATTATAGGTATATATGATATTATTATATATCATAGAATAAAAATAAATCCATTCCACAAAAAAAAAAATCCAATTGGTTCCGATTTAATTGCTAGGCAAAATTGTTTTCTTTTACTTGAATCGAATCTTATCAGTTTGCTTTAATAAAATAACAAAGAAAAATATTATTTTAATAGAAAATTAATAAAAAATTCAAATTTAACCCCATATTTTATTGTTTTTTCATTGAGATGATTCTATTATGAATCCCGGGAATATTAGAAATTGAATATTCATGTAATTTTAGGGAAGTCCTATCTATAATCTTTGATGTATGGACCTCTCTGTTTGTTAATTTCAATATTGATTAATATACATTAATCTACCAAATGAATCCGTGCTCACACTTCTCGAATAAAAAAATTTTGTTCGTTATTTTTCAAAGGTGATTATTAATATTAAAGATCTTATGATCTATTAAATAAAGATTTCAAGATGAGAAACCATTATTTAAAATAATATGTTTTTATTTGATGATGAATAAATAAATTCTTCTATTTATGTTTAAAAGTGGTGTAAAAAATTTTGGAATTAATTAGTTCCATTTGTTACATTCCTCTGAGAATTTTGAGTTTCATGTTTTTTTACTGTTAACGTCCTGCTCTTTGCAAAGGTAGAGGCCTCGCTTTACCTAATTTAAAGGTCAAAGGTTCGCTTCGAGTGAACGACCAAAATTTATTTAAAATACACCCATAATATACAGAAAAATACTGTTTTAGCTGTTGTAATTTTTTGATAAAAAATATTGTGGAAGCTAATTAGTTGATTCTGACGTCAAAGGATAGGTTTTGAAAAAAAAAAGTTTAAAAAAAATGTAGTCTCGCAAGTTACTGGTAGAAAATAAACGTTACCATGAGAAGACAAAATAAGATTTTCATTGGAATTTTATTTGAAAGAGGAAGGTTGATTAAAGACCGGTGCATTTGCCAATGCTGCGCTCAAACTGGCACTTATCTTATTAATTTCAGTGTACACATAGTGTTTGCTATGTGTACACTGTTCCATTGGAGCCAATGTGTCTCAGGGTTCGCTTCGGTTTGAAAATCACTTCGAAAGGCTACTCCTTTCTATCAATATACATTTCTAGCTATTTCTATTCTGTTTCTTTTTTCTAATACACAGGCGATTGTACTAAATGAGGAAAGAAAGCCTAATGGAAATTCATTTGAAAATTTAAAAAAAAAAAAAAAAATCTTTATTAAAAATAATATTATTTTCTATGATATCATATATTGTTATTAAAAAAATAATAACGTTAATTTAATGCCACTTTGATTTTATTTTCGAATGGTTGTTATGTGAGGACCAAAAGCTCTCTCGCCTAATAAATCCGGTCCAGCTAACGAGTTTGCAAATAAATATGAAATCAGTTTGTATATCTAATGGTTTTTCATTACAAAGGAATATAAAAATCTTGCTCTCTATCCTATGGCACAAAAAACAACTTTACAATCAACTAATTTTTGGCAAGAGCAACACTTTTTTTTTCTCTAATAATTAGAAAATGTTTTTCTTCTTTCTAACAAATAAATAATAGTAACTATTTTATAATATAATAATTGTAATTTTTTTAAATTTAATAAAAACACTCATTGAAATGATGTGGATATGAACCCTAGGGCGTAATTCAAATATTGTAAAGAGATATTTTTCAAGTTAATGAGGAATCCAAATCGACTGTATAACTCAATTCAAAATGTGATGAAAAAAAAAAAAAAAAAGAGTTCACCAGGATCATTTTTAAAAAATATCATTTTATTATAGGCCGAATAATACATTTTTGTTTTTATATTTGAAATTCACAAATAATAGGATTATATTTTTCGCAATGAGTCGTATTTATCTAGAGGGAACAGGTGTTCTCTTTTGATAGATGTATTGCAATGTTTTATTTATTTTATTTCTCTTTATACCAACCCGAGGTGCACTTCTTTTTATTAATTTTTACCTAAAAAAATGTTTTAAAATCCAGAGCTGTATTTATAATTAATACTTTCACTTATCAAGAGAAAAAAGTAATTGCTTTCATAATAGATGAAACTTAATATAAAAATACATATATCATTTTCTTATATACTAAAATTAATTTTTTTTTTTTTATTAAAACATTTGTTTTGAATTTATATTTAATTTTCCCATTCTAAACCTATCGTCAAAAAAAAGAGGGTTATTATTATTATTTCTTAACAAAATCCGTTATCCCGTTATCCATTATCCTTTTCTTTAAGGAATAATGGATTAAATTCAAAGAGGAACAATTTCATTTATAAAGATGAAAGAATAAGAAAGACGAAAGCCAAATGGATAGATGGAAGTAATGGTGGATTGCAATTTTGGGTCTTGATCCTTTAATCTTTAGTTTTGTTTTTTTTTTTTAGTTTAACCATCTCCTAACTCAAGGACTCTTTTCAAAACCATATATATTATTTAAAGCTTTGATTGTTGCGTAAAATTACAAATTTACTTAAGTCGAAAGAGATATAGAGAAGCAAAAAAGGAAGTTAGAGAGCCTTTCCCATTTTTTTGGGGCACATAACGGAGAAGAGCCGTTGTAAGGTAGTTTTAAAAGTAATGGCTTATTTTGATCTTCTCGACATAACTCCGATGTTTTTAAAAATATTATTTTTGCGGTAACATAAGCAATTTCTAGTGTATTTTATTTTAATTTTTGAAGGCCTGATGTAGTTACAAATCTAGTAACGAAACGTTGCCTGGGAGTTATCTTTAAATAAGTAGACTGTTTTCGAATTTCTTTTCATTACTATTAAAAAAAAATTTCAAAAGAACAAAGAAATATATCATAGTTATTTTATTTTCTGAGTTCATATTTAATTTTAAAAATAGTAAATAGCTAAAAATATCTGTGATTATGTTATGACATATTATGTATATTTCAGGGCATGATAAAATTTATTTATTCATCTTCAGCCGAAATTTCTGATGGGAGAGAGTTTAATCTATATGTGTATATTCATGTCTATGTATTTGATTGTTAAAGATGAATATAGTGATATATAATATTGTAAAAAAAAATTGTATAATAAAATAGTTTTGTTCTGATAAAAGATTCAAATACATTTTACAAAATATCAAACATTGTTAAAATTACTAATTACACGCATTTTAACTAAGCCGAATATTATTAGTATGTTCCAAGTGAAAATCTTAAAATTTTTATTTTTATAGTACTTTTATATATTTATATATTTAATTAATTATAGTTGACAAGATGTATTTTTATGTCTTGTATTTATTGTAAAATTTATTTTATTCCATGTATGGCGGGATGGTGAAAAGCCAGCAGCCAAAGAAATAAAAAAAAAAAAACTAAGCCGAATTAAAATATGGAGAAGCAAGGAAGGAAATTAAAGACAGAGCCTTCACCATTCTTAGAGGGATCATAAGGAAAAAGGGAAAACTTCGTTGACACATTCTTATTAATAAAAAATTGTTTTATGCCTGGCCGCAAATATGAGATTAAGTTTGAATTTGTGTAAATTTTTAAATTTGCAGATATGCCATTTAATAAAAGAAAATCGATTAAATCCGGAACATTTAAGTATTATAAATAATTTTTTGTTTCTTCTTTCTCTGAACCATTATCTAACGTTTTTTTTTTTCTAGAATAAAACTTATTTTAAATCTCACTTAAATAAAAAAAAATTGTTTGGGAACCATTAAATAAAACTTCAAACAAGAGGATTTTGAAGAACGGATTCAAAGCCGAAAGACAATTCAATGAATATTTTTAAGAGATTTTTAAATGCTTTTGTCTTATTAATTCTATTTTATATTAAAGGAGTTGTTTTTTTTTTAACCTTTTTCTTTCTGCTCTTGTTATAAGAAAATTGAAAGCAAATAGATAAAAGGTTAACTGATTGCTCTTTTCTGTATAATGAATTATTTATTTTTACTTTCTCTTACCTATATATATGTAATATATAGTAGAAAGTATTGCGATCATAAAAAAATAGGTGTCGAAATTTCAACGAAAATACACGTTTTGAGGTCTTAAAAAAATGAGTTTCGTAAAATAGCCTTTCTGTGTATGAAGAGGATTTTCTCTGAAAAGAGACGAAACTTTATATTTAAGCTATATACCCTCGTCGCTTGCACATTGAAGCTTTTGAATAAAATCGGCAAACGGGTACTAATACTTTACTGGCGTATTTTTTTTAGTTTTTTTGATTTTCTCAAAATTCGTTCTAATTGATGATGATTTTTATTAAAATTCATAAAACAATTATTTATTAAATGATCTTTGAAATATATTAAACCTTATCCCCTCAAAATTGTTTGGGGCCCACACTTTATTGAGTAAAACTCAACCCAGACCTCTCGTTTATTCATCTCATTTTAAAATATTACCTATCATATGTATATTTTCTCCTCTGCCAAGCGAACAAGAACTGTTAGCAGAGGAGTTTACAATAGTGAGACAACTACACTTGTTAAAAAAAATGTCGACGATCGGCCTCCCGCTGCGAATCCGACCGATTCCTTGACTCCGGCACATTCAACCCGGTTTCAGCAGCAAGGCAGTCCGGTCTTATGCCACTAACAAGAACCACGAGGCCCGGGGGAGAAGGTTTAAGCCCGGGGATAGTGATAATAGATGATTCACATACATACTTACATACAAAAGCTCACATCCATTCATCCTAATTTTTTTTTTCTTATCCAGCATCTTTATCCCAAAAATGTTCGTTTAGTTACGCCATATCTTGTCTTTATGAGACCTGCTTAAAAATAAAATAAACAAAAGCTAAATTTTACATCCTTTATCAAAGACGTTCACAGTTGGCAAAAGGAAAGCTTTCTTCGAAGTTTATACATAAAAAAATTAAAAAATAACTTCATATCTTCATCACGTCGATAGATGGAGGGTTTGAAAATGTGTCTTTTTTCACGAAAACAGTTCGGTGCCCAATGAAACGACGTTCAGATTTTTGTCCCTTACATATTTTGCTCACTTGACTTTTTTTGTCCTGATTCTTGATTAATTGTTTATTTTTTTCCTAATTTTATATACATTGCTAGATCAGCAAATATTTTATTCAAAGCACTCTAAGTCAAAGTGAAATGAATATTTTAAAAAGAAAAAACATTTCCTAATTTGATATATATACTAGCTGGATATAATCCAAAATATGAATTAAAAATATTTTTAATTCAATATTTTGAATGTTTATAAGTTATGAATTGGATATGTTTAATTAAATATTCAAAGATCCTCGAATGTTTGGCTGTGAATAGATTATTAATAAATATGACAACATTATTTTCGAATGAATATCATAAATCTATATCTCATCATTTCAAAACATCCCTTTCAATGAATTTAGAATAATTTAAAAATTATTATTATATTTTTAAAATATATCCTTTGAGATGTTGATTTACTTTTTCTACTTTTTTGCGAGAGAGTTGCTGGCGAAGTGAAAGGAGATGGGGACCTCATGGTTTAATTAAAAAAATGCCTTGAGCATTTTCCTATTGATATTTTTTTTCATTCTTTTTATTTATTAACCAAAAATCTGATATTTTCCTCTCTCTGATCCACGATAAATTTATTCTGCGATTTTATGTTTGATTTTATGATATGTATAATAAGTAGACGACCTATTTATATGAAAGAAGCAATTGACTTTTATTTTCAAAAACACATAAAACGAAATAATATGATATAAAAATTTCCTCCCACTCTAGAAATTACAATTCTTTGTTCTAAATTTTTAAAATATTCAAATAGTTGTGTACTTGAATATTTATTTGGTTTTCAAATAGAGGCTAAAAATGTTTTTTTTTTTTTTATTAATTTCTGAATCTATCTTTAATAAATTGATAGGAAAACAAAGGCAGCATTATTATTCTTTTTTCCAATTTGTCTGAATTTGTTAGTCTTAAGTTATATTTCATTTCTTTGGGTCGAACAGACCATTCCAGAGAGTTCTTTTATTTGGCACGGAGACACACATCTCACATCCAAACGATTTCGTCTTTTAAGTTACTTTATTTCTTATCTTTAAATCCTTCTTATATTAATGTTGTATTTCTAGACAAGCTAATAATAATTCTATTACAATTCTCTCTATTGTATTTCAGCCCTCTTATTGTTAAAGTATAGTCTATTTGTAAGACAGTATTAATTAATTAATGGGAGGGAAAAGGAAATCGTTTCATAAAGTCCATTCGGCGCACCACATAAACACCCTCTCCTTAAAGCTTTGCCTGAGGTAAAGAGAAAATGTGATGCAAATTTATATTCTAATCCATAATTCACACGATTGAGAATTTGTTTATATTTTATTTTTATTTTTAAACTGTGATTGGTATCGAACACGGTTTGCAAATGCAGAACACTAGTGCATTAGCTTTTAATTCCATGTTCCCATGTTGATTTTAAGATATATACTTTAAATAACATTATGAAAAAAAAAATTCCTGGAAATTTTATTCCGATACACTTTATCCAATTTATTTTTAATTATAAAATAAATTTAATCAGAAACTATCATACGTATTTGATTTTCATTAATTTTAATAGAAAAATAACAAAAGTTAATATTTTTCTTTTTAACTTTATTTTGAATATAAATATAATACATTTTTAAATATGATATCTCTTCCTCTCTCTTTATTTTCACATTGACAATTAGTCATGCAAGCAATATAAAATAAAATTATTTACATTGCTTTATTTGGATTTGTTAAATCCATTTGTTTATTTTAAATAATTTTTAAAATAATTGAATTCCTATTGATTCATATTTATATTAATTATCCAGCTCGAATAAAAACAACTGAGCTTCTATACAATTTAAAAAAAAATTTTATTTCCATCCAAGTAATTTCATTAAGAAAATCTTTCTTTTAATAAAATATTTTTTTGAATAAATGAAAATGGAATAATGCTCTCAAGAGACTGGAATTATTAATATAATTTACTTTAAAAAATGGACGTTGAATTTTGAATCTTCAAGAGTCATTATTTGATAGCATGAAAATATTAAATCTTGTTTCTCTTATTACAAATTTTTTCATCATCATAAGGATCGGGCCGGCTTGCTTCCAACGTCATCATATCTATACTTAACTATTGCCGGCCTCGATTCTTGAGTATAAATTAAAGGCGAATGAGATGTTTGGATTAAATGATCGACGAGTCTTCTCCTTTGTCAATCAAAATATTATTTAATATATTTGGTTCTATAATTTTTAATCTTCATTATGGTCCTTAAAGGGAAACTATATATATATTTTTTTTTGAAGTCTTTTTCGCCATCGGACTCCGTCCTTATTTATTTAAATTAATTGTTAGCCAATATGGGAATACTATAATTAGATAGGCATACCTAAACAAATTTTAATCCAAATAAATCTTACATTTAAAATTAATTAAATTTTATACCCGATAGTGTGGCTAGAGAAAGCTATTAAATAGATGAAAGAATGAGTATAAGTAAAAGAAGAACATTAAATGGAGATTTGTATTCAAGTCTAAAATATATTTTAATTCAAAAGATGATTTTGGAACTTTATAGTGTGGATGAGAAGTTTTATAGCATCTACGGTGTTTTACGACAGGTAGTTGAAGATTTGACATCAGTGACCCAGGTGATAAAAAGAAACCCTATATATTAGAGAATCTTCTAATGAAAATAAGAAATGGATGTACTGGCCTAACGAATCGACTCAATATTAATCAGATTGCAAAAACTAATGAAATATGCAAATCATCTAAAGGGAACTAATCATTCGGAGAAATTATTTTTTAACATTACATTGATTCTGTTATTTCTCGATGCTCAAGTATATTGTATATTCTCCACACCACACTGGGAGGGAAAAGAGAGTCCCTCTTCTTGATTTGACCAAGTTCAGAATAATCCAAAGCATTTGACTGATTACAAAATAAAAAGGCGTTAGGGTATGAGAAAGCTCCCGCCCATTTCACTCTACATCTTTCTGTTTATCTTAGAATGACTATAAATCGTGGTTTGGGGGAAGGTAGGCAACCCAAAGTCCAGTAATTATTATTATTATGATTTTTCGAATAACTAAGAGTGCCATCCATGCTAAATTATTAATTTCCTTTAACAACCGCTCGAGAGAAGAAGAATGTAAACATCCATTAGTGAATAGGTCATTTAGATTGCCTAACTTCCAGCAAGCAAAAACATTCAAATTTATAAATAATTTACATTTACTAATTTCTTGATTTGATGGCAACCACGAGTTACTCTTAAAAGATTATCAAACTTTCTCTCTGTTTCAGTCACATCTTTATTTTACATTAAATAGAATATTAGTATTTATTTTTATTCTGAGATACCAGGAAAGCAAATGAATACTCCCTGAAGAATCTCTACGATAGTTCGGTCAAATCATTTATTGATTTCAAAAAAAAAAAAAACAATATTTAAACAGTAGCAGCATTGAATTATCAAAATTGATATTTAATTATTAAGTAAGTTACTTTATTTATTTTTAATTTTAATAATAATAACCGTGAAAGTTTTTTTTATTTTTGTATTGATTTGCGTAAAAAATTAATTATTTCATCAACATTTATTGCTTTAAATGTTGTCTGATCTAAAAAAAAGTATTTTTAAATCAGTTTATTTTGTTTGGTATAATATTTTTACTAAACAATAAAAGTTACGAATAAGAAAAACGTTGGAAATTTAAATAAACTATTGCTTTTTTTTTAATATTTAAATGCAAAAAAGAAAATTTGCATTTTTACATACATATACATATATATAAATAAATAAATATACTAAATACATTCCAAAAAGAGATCTAAAAAATAGATATTGAATTTTATGCCTTCCTATTTCCATTATTATAAAAATACTTTAAGGTTTATACAATTGGAATTTTATAATTTGATTTCATTGGAAATCCATGTTTCCAGAATTGGAATATTTTTTTTTGTTAAATCTTACTTATTTATTATTGAAGTGATAATTTGTTGAAATGCTTTTTTTTTTTTGCTGTGCAGGTTGTAGCATAAGAATACATCAGTCCGGTAAAAGTCTTCGAATAGTCCTGCCCTCTAAAATCCTAAGGCGCAGGCCTTATCAGGAGCATAGCTAAATGGGAATGGAATGAGACTTTCCGCTACTTGTCTTAAGTGGTGGTAAATTTTCAAAAATTAGCATGATTTCACTTTCTTCTCCTTCTCGTAAAAGGGTCTTAGTTTATCCCCTAACTTCAGCTCTTAAACCAATATAGTGAATCTCACTATGTCACTACAATAAGAGAATATTTGGTCTTCAGCTGAGAGTAAGATAATGCTTTTAACATAAAGCAATGGCTTGCGTCGTCTCCTTCTCTCTTCTTTTCTAATCTATTTCTTCTAATTCTGATACACGAAAAATAACTACATATCCATTGTTTTTTTTTTTTCCTAAAAACTCATTTACATTTAATCCGACTATTCACTATCAATTCGATCGTTAAAACACGAAGATGCCCTATTATATTTTTTCATAAAAATTCTTTAAACATTATTGGTATTTACTTCTCATATAAAAAAATGAGTCTATTATATCAATATTTATTTATTATTATTTACTCCATTTAGAGCGGAAATAAAATATTGACAATTCGGGAATTCTTTTTCTTTATATTATTACAAAAAAAAAAGTCATATTCATTTCGTTGGAGAAAAAAAATAAAGATCTCTGTTTAAAATGGAATGATAAAAAAAAAAGTTTATAACTAATACAAGTAAATGATAGAAATTTTTCAAAGTAAATAATGTCTTGTTGACACTTTGAAAATCGATTTTGACTTAAAAAAAAAGATCGAATTCAAAGAAGAGTTTTTTCATCATGTTTTAACTAGATATCATTATTTTCCTTGTAACTACTCTACTTTAGAGTTTAAAAGCTTATTTTTATTAAACAGCTATTAAATGATATATAAACATTATTCTGATATTTTCCATTCCTGAAAAAATGTCCTAAAAGAGAGATGAATATTTCACAGAACATCTGAGACTTTTTTTTATTTTTTTAATAAAAAAAAAGTATAGAGGGAAGAGGGAGAAAGCGATTGAGCTTTATTAACGTCGACTGGCTTTTAACTAAATGTTAGTGTTTTTTTAAAAATGCATTAAACCTATTACAATTTGGCTTATATTTATTCAAATGAGCTTCACAAATAGAATTGTGCTGAATAACAGGGAAGAAACAGAACAAACTATAAACAAAAATATTTTAGAATTATTAGAATTTCAACAAAAGACCAAATTGAGAAACAAATCAAAAAGGCTATATATATATATATATATATACGCCAGCTCATTTCCTCTCCCAGCAAAGCCTGTTCCGCTCAGCAGTGAGTGGCACCTTTTCATTTTCTTGTAGTAATGTAATCGCCTAAATATTCGAATTCGAAGTTTTGATTGTTCTTTTCGTTTTAGACCTCCCAGTAACCGAAAATACTATTTTCTATATGTATGTTTGATAACGATAACTCGAGTACACTTTAGATGAACCAAATTTTGCATTGCAATAAAATCATAGATAACTCTCAACTTTTGGGCTATTTCCGGCAACAGGAAGTGGTCCTTTATCTGAAACGTTTTTCTAAAAATCATGATAACTCAAATATGATTTAAATGGGACGAGTCAAATTAAAGCAGATATAATTTGGATCTTAAGTATATTTAGTAAAACTACTTTCCCTATGTATGTGTATACGAGACAGTTGCGAGGAAGCCACTCCCGAATTTTTGAATCACCATCTCTCTTCATTTATCCTATTGAGTCTTCTGTCATAAAATAGTAAATTAAGTTAGTCTTCTATAAAAATTAGAAATTTCCATACATCATCTGAACAATCTGGCAAAATTAATCGATTTAGAAAGTTATGCTTTAAATAAAGTAGATATAAATTTTATTTTATTATTACAGCTTTATTATTTATATCTCAATTAAATAAAATATATTATAATGAATTGTGAATAATTTTATATTAAATTTTAGTTAATATTTAAATAGGATATGATCTCGAGAGATTAAAATTCAGAAAATTTTATTTAATTCAAAGGAATATTCTAATTTAAAATGTTTTAACAACAGTTAAAAAATAATTTTCCATTATCAAACTATTTTGAAATGGTCAAATTCAATCAAATCAAAAAGGCATAAAAATATTTTTTTTAGGGAAAAGGCTTGATTTAAAGGGTTAAAAACCCTCAAAACCTACAAAAAAATAATTCCCAGTTTAGTTACCTCTAATGTATCGTGCCCTGATGGGTCATATCAAACTCCATCGCCGTTTTCGGGCTCTCTGGCCGATTCCCGATGCACTTTTGGAGAGAGACCCTTCACCCCTCTACTCTCCGTCTCTCCATCACCTCCAATCTCTCTCTCCTCTCCCAAATCATATCAAAATTTTTTAAAATTATTATAATATATATTTATAGCTAGCTACCTATAACAATATTTAATTTATAATTTTAAGTAGTTAATATATTAATTAATAATGTCTTTTTTCTTTATATATTCTTTTTAAATCAAAATAGGGGAGTTAGGAAAGTACATATTACTTTTGAAGGTTTTATTATCTTCACTGAACTCCTTTGGTGTGTTCAAAACTTTTTTAATTGATATTGTTTAAGTTTAAACTTCCCTCTTTTCAATCATGCTTACTTTCGCTGTCAAATGGACAGTCGACAGTTTCTGCCAA
>JAAAKE020108430.1:0-17120 GCA_010014785.2 Anisolabis maritima
CCGAAACGTCGAGTTAATCTCAACAATCAACGCGGGCCAACCCGGGAAAACATTATTCCATATATATATATATATATGTATATCTATGTGTGTGTGTGTGTGTGTAGCTTTCATGATGGCTTATATCTCAGAGAGCCACTCATCGGAAAAGGATGAAACTTAACAACTTTATAGCCCTAAGAAGATATTAAAATTTTAAGCGAAGCAGTCCACAGTGGGCGGTGAAATTGGCCACAAAATTTATTGTGCACCACGATCTTCTCAGCATATGCTGGGTCAAATCTTTAGAAACTTGGTGATAATAATTAAGACGTTTGTCTTCAGCCCTAAACTAATTTTCATAACAATTTATTGAGTGGGAACGGATTTATTAAAAAAAAATTTAAAAATTGGGTCATTATCATAGAGAGAAACCTTGGATTTTATTTAATTTCTGACTTTTTCCCTTGATTTTAAATTAAATTTTTTTAGACTTTCTCGTCAAATGAAGCCATTTAGACTCCCTCCTTATTTATTTGCATTAATTGGTAGCCAATAAAATATTTTAAATTCAATTAATTAAATATTAATAATATTTATCTTCACCACATAACCTAATAAAATAACAATAAAAATCAACTTGACATGACCTGCACACTCGATTGGAGAGCAGCCTTCATATATTTCCAGAGAAGATAGCGATGGCTATAAATAGTGGGAAAGTGTTGCAACTTTGTTTTCTATTTTTTACAAATATCCACATTTATATATATTCACTGATTATTTTCCAAGAACTTTTATAAAAGGATATATGCGTATATGTATGTGTGTGCGTTTGATAAATAAATTTATCTACAGTAAATAAGTAGAAAGAATTTTAACCGGAATAAATAAATAAATAAATAAATATTAGTAAATGAAAATGAATAAAAAACAAAGTCAAAAGTTCGAGTTTCTATTATTTTTTAAATGATCTGCTTAACGCTTCCTCTATATTCATATAAAAGGTTTTAAACATAAAACAATTCATAAATTAAAATGAAAATAAGTTGTTACTTAAACATAGTCAGGGCAAGTCAAGCCCTCTCCCTCTCCCGTAATCTGAAAAAACCTCGTCATCTTTATATTTATTTAAAGAACTAAAAAACCTAAGCTCACTCTGGGTGGGTGAATTGTATAGAATAATCAAAATAGACTCATGAAAACTCAACTTGAATACCAGAGTAGAATTTACATGCATTTATATGCAACAAATGAACGTATTATTGGGTTAATTGTTGGTTTAGTTTTGCTATATGCATTGACGTGTTATGACTTCTATTTTAGGTGCTTAGTACAGGGAAACATTTATTACATAGCTATATATATATATAATTCTTTTTTTGTTTTTCATAGTTTCTGGCGCGAAACTACCTTTCTCATTTTCACCCGTATAATTTTAAAAACTATTCTAAAAAAGACACAAAAAATTTGAAGGTAAATAAAAATTGTGGACAAATATCACATGAGAAAAATCAATTAAGAAATGGATTATCTCTAAGAATAATAGATAAAATAATTTAGAAAGCAATTCAGACTTAGTCGTCCTAATCTTTTCGTCCCGTAAGTATATAATTTGTCATATTAATTAATTATTAACGTTTGAATGTATATTGTATATATACTGAGATTATTTCTAAAGACATAAAAGAAATTGAAAATCTATTCAAGTGTTTCAATGTCTTCGTTTGAGTATTAGACATTTCAACCAAAGGAGGGCACAATTTCAATGCAGATTTACTATCTGGTAAATTTAGCAGATGTCGTAAATGTTATAATAATACTAAGATTTCAAAATTAACATTTATGAAGAGCCCTTGTGAATTGTAATTTCTATTTAACATTATATGACCGTTTCAGAAAACATTCCCCGAATGAATATTTAGGTTGAATCCTTTACGAGTGAGATTTCCACCAAGACAGATTTCCTTCCCTAAATAGTAAAGAGATGATAAAATATTTTCACATTATATATGTTTAGAGAATGCTTCCTTTTAAAAATAAAATCATCCTAGTCTAAAATCTAAAATTGACAGTCTTTTAGTGCCCGAAGAGATCCTATTTCCCCTTCTCCTTGTACTCCAGCTATAACTTGTTTCTCACCTTGCAAATACCTGGACTATTGCCTAAGAAAATATCTATTAAATTAACTTCCTTCTTGCTTCATAATTTTGGCCATTTTTAGTTGAGATTTTTTGGGATTCTAATTAATTTTTTGATTGGCTTTACATATAATCACGCCAAAAAATCATTATAGTAAAGATATCAGAATTTTTTTCAATTCCCTCTGAAGAAAGGAGCTGGTAATTAATGTGATATTGTAAAGCTGGTAAATGATACAATTTGCGGGTAAAAGTCAGAAAAATATTTATTAATTAAAACAGGATTCTCCTAAAAGATAAAAAATTTTATGTCCAGAATATCAAATCATATTAAATTATTCATTTTATTCGCAAAAAGATGATTCCCCGTAGTTACTAATTGGCGTTGATAATTTTCTGGTATTTATCCCTTCGTCATGTTAAATGCTAAGATTTATGATAAAATTTTTTTAAATTATTTTGGTTACCAATTAATTTAAATAAATATAGCGAGCCTATGGCGCGTAGATGCCGAAAAAGACTAAAAAAAAAGTTTACCGGTAAAAACAATTTATGACTTTTGTGGTAACATATAGGTCTATATGTAAATTAATAAATGTTAATAATCTTTTAAAAAAGACACAAGAGGCTCTCCTACGCTACTTGTTCATCTCCCAGCACATTATATTACTTCTGAAAATTAATTAAGATATCACTGAGAAAAAAGAATTGGAGTGTTGATTTTATAGACTTTATATTCCTTCTACAACTTAAAAGCACGACTACAAACATAATTGAATTTCTTTTATAAAGAATAAATCTCCGAAAGAATGATATTGGCAACCTGTACAGCTTGAAAGGCCTTTGAAGTGTCCTACCCATTCCGCTCCATCCTACATTTTCTCTTCTCGAAAAGTCAACGATATCCAGACAGACAGACAGTTCCAAAGCCCCAATTGACTCTTTCCTCCTAATAAAGAAAAAAATTTTTAATCATTTATAATTATTATACTCAAGTAGTCCCACCTTAGAAGTTGGTGATAGGGAGTTACCCGAGTTAGGGTGTTTTTTCTTTTTTCTTTTTCTATGAAAATTTTTGATTTATAATTTACTGGATTTTGATTTGAATATTTAAAAATACAAATCAAAATTCCTAATAAGAAAAAAATCTGGTGCGATTAAAGGCATATCAATGCTGTCACACAAGGTTTATCGCGTCGGGCCCCCTAGGCTAGGTTGTTTCCGCCGATTACCCGAACAACGGCAAAGGACAATTTTGGACCGGATAAGGGTTAATGCATTTCAAAGATCATCTAATAAGTAATTTTGAATTTTAATCAAAGCGAATTTTGAGAAAATCAAAAAAAAAAAACTAAAAAAGTACCTCAGTAAAGTACTAGTACTCTTTGTCCAATTTTATTCAAGGGCTTCGAGGAGCACGAGTCGCATGCAACGAGATTACCTAGCTTAAACATAAAATTTCAGCCTCGTTTCGTTTTTAAGAAATCTTGTTCACAGACAGACAGACACTCACAGACACAGGCCGTTTGCAAGACCCATTTTTTTAGACTCAGGAATCCGCAAAACGTGTGTTTCAGTTGAAATCTTGACATCGAATTTTGTGACTCTAAGTTATTCTAAGGTGGTAAACAAAATTTATTAATTAGTTGTGTCATTAATTTTTTGTTCTTACCCTGGTTTCCTGGACAAAATCGAAATTTTTTTGAAGTCTTTTTAGGTATCTGAGGCCGTTTAGAGTTTATTTATATTAATTAGTAGCCAATAGAATATAAACACGTTTTTGCCATTCAAGACGGGAAGCGAACCAATGACCTGTGGTACATGAGAACTTTATCTCTGAATCAATGAACAAGGCTGCAAATGAGATTTAACAGTCTAAAAAACAAAGACACCTTTGATTTAATTAATGCCAGTAAATAAAATATAGGAAGTTTAGAGAATATTATTTTATATAAATAAAATAATAAATATTGCAAGTAACATTCGGTAAAAATAGCCAAAGAAATTGCAACACTTTCTCGAATTTTTAGCCATCGCTAACCTCTGGGAATATATGATGGAACTTATCGAGTATACAAGTATGTCATGTTGATTTTTAGGTTATTATTATTTGGATAAATAAATATTTTTTGTTTAATTGAATTTAAAAATAAAGAAATTTTAATAAAAAAATTGAAAATAAAGGTCATTAGGATTTTCATTTATTTTAAATTCCTCTTTCCCATTTTATCAGTTCATCAGTAAATGATTTAAATAAACAATACAAATAAATAAATAATAAATACATAATAAAAGAAAAAAAGTCAAAGAGATAAAATAAAACTTGAGAGTTTTTTCTTTTTATCAAAGTTTCAAAGGATTTGTCTCAGCGAGAAAATCGCGGTTCGGAAGGGGGGTTATCGATCACGCATCAAATTTTAATACCTTCTTAAGCACTTATAGTTCTATAAAGTTCTTAAGTTTCATTCTTTTCGGATGAGTCGTTTCAGAGATATAAGCCAAAATATAAACTACACACAAATACAAACACACAATTACACATGCACGTTAAGATTTTTTTTACATTTTTGGAGTCCTTTTAACAAAAACAAAGATATTTTTAAAAAGTATGTTAAATTTTCATGATTATAATACTTTTTCCTTACTAATATTTATAAAGAAAGTTAAAATTAAGAATCATTTACATACTTAAAAGTTAAAAAGTCCATTTATTCAACTTATTTATTTATTTTTATTTAATACGCATGGATTAAAAATAAATAAATGTTAATTAAATATAAATAAATAATTTTATTTAAAAAAAAATTTAAAACCTCAAATTATTAAAAAACTAAACTTGAATTTAAAATAAATAGTCTAGAGAAATAATTTATCGTTTCGCATAGATTCTTACTTTTATAGTTAACTAATGTAAAACTAGTTTTATTATTATTACATCCTCATATTATGATTTAAGAATTTAATTAAAAAATTTCTCAGTGAGATTTTGCTAGTAAAAATGAATGCAGGTACAGCCGGAAAATTAGTGTGAGTTTAAATGAAAATAATAAATATCATTTATTAATGATAATGATGATTTAAGGAAGGATAAATAATTAAGCTAACGAGACTATTGTCTCATGACGTAGTATTTCTAGACGTGCTAATTTTTTATTGTTTTGAAATGGATGATACCTTAAATTTTAAGATATAATTGAGGATTTTTACAAGAAAATCCAATAATCATACTTATATATAAAAGGAATGGCTGTTAGATACAACCCAAGTTTAATTTGACTCAGAGCGCAATAGGGGCTTAATCCAGTCCTAGATGAAAATTATTTAAAATTTTTCCAATTTAAGAATTTAAAGGAAAAACTTAAAATCGCGAATTTTATATTTTCTAAATTTTAGGGTCTTACCGATAGAAAATTTATTTATTTAATTTATTCAATTTTTCGAATTTCTTTAATGAATCATTTTTAAATTACAATTTCATAAGTTTATTTTATTTTTTATTTTTTAATATAAAATTTATATTCAAATTTCATTAATGTATAAATTTAAATTAAAACAAATAACATTAAATATATAAAATTTTTTCATTCCCTGGAACTAAATTTTCCTTTATTGTTAAATCTTATGGATAATAAAAAAAAAAAAAAAAAGAAAAAAAAGAAAGAATAGAAAGAAATCTTAGAGTAGAGTCAGGTATATTTTAAAAATTCTATCTGCTATATAATAAATGGAAATAAAGGAAAATATTGAAAATATTCCATTTTCTAGATCTTGCTTTCTTTCTAAACGATTTTTATATAAATTTGCATCAAGAGAAAAAATTTTTCATCCCTGTCACAAGTGGCAATAATTTATGATTAATCGTTGCGGAGAAATAAAATTTTTGTCATGTTATCTTTTATTTATTAATTAAAATATTAGAATATAATATAATCTTGTTAAAGTTTAAATTAGAAAATTCACAGCTAATCTGATTTATTCCCTTTAGACCGTTAGGTAAGAATTTTAAAATTTGACAAAATAGGAAAAAAAAAGTATTAACATAAAAATATATCATCCTTGAAGGAAAATAATGAATATGTAGACGACAACATTACAAGAAAAATCTATTAGCGCGTTTATATATTTTTATGCTAATTTAAGTGAGCAAATTAAACATGGTTCAGGTGAACATTCCTTGGTCTAATTGACATATGCCCTCCATGTTTGCAAAACAAAAACAAAACTCTGGTCTTAAAGGGTTTTGATTTAACCAGCTTTAAAGCATCACCTGAAAGATCATAATTTAAATTTAAAAGTATAATATTAAACAAAGGATATCTGTTTTAATAAAATATTACAGTATAAAAAATGGAGAATATTTTTTATTTCTTCAAAGGATTAATCATATATTATCTCTACTTGGGCCTGGAAATGGAAATTTATATTATTTCTTCATGTAAATTTTTTTAGATCTTTTATTATTATTTTTTTTTAGTATTCATAAGATTTAATAATAAAGGAAAATTTAGTTCTAACAAAAAATTGACTTAATTCTGGATATCTTTAAATTTGACTTACCTTTATAAAGATGAAGATGTGAGTTCGTGTCAAATTTTTGAATTAAACTTTTTTTGTATTCTGAGTTAAACTCTGTCTAATTTAAAAATTGATTTTTTTTCTTTTACTTACCCCTATTATTATATATAATAGTAAGGGGGAATATTATGATCATGAAAAATCCCTCCACCCTATTTAAAAAAAAATGTATTTAAGTCAAAAATGCAAAAATCTTTAATATAATAATATGAATGTGTGTGTGGCTTTTTTATTAACTTATATCTCTTAGATCACTCATCTGAAATGGATGAAACTAGAAATTAATTGTGCTAGAAGAGCATAAGGAGGTATTAAATTTTGGAATGAATCGGTCCAGGGAGGTAAAATTTATTATTTATTATCTCTGAAACTTGGCGATAAAATTTAAGACGTTTGCCTGGTTTCATGGACCACATTTCATAACAATCGATATTTGAAGTGAAAGGGAATTTATTCTAAGAAATGAAAATATAAACGACATAACTTAAAAATGAGCTAAAAAATAGGAATGAAAATAAACATGTCTTGAACGTTAGGGTTTTAAAAAGCTCCCATCTCATACTCCCACGGTATGTCGTTAGCCCTGATTAAGATGTGCTTAGGTTAGGGGGATTATGATCATAAAAAATTTAATCCCTCTTTCCTCCAGTTCAAAAAATATATTTATGTTTCAAGTCAAAAGGACTTATTTTTTCTTTATTTCATTTCTGGGATTTTGAAATTTCTGATTATTCACACTAGGAGTTCTCAGTTTTTAGATTTTATTGCAGAAGCAATTAAAGTAGATTGCAGTGCAGATAGAGAGGGAAATTTTATTTTCACTCGTGGTGAGCGCGAGATGTGTTTAGTGGACTCGATCAGATTTTTCGTCTATCTCGAACCTACCAGGTTCCTTCCATACACTTATTACTCGGATCCACCAAACTTAAAACTTGCTTGGAATTTTTTTTTATAATTCTTTATACTCATTAACATTAGTTAAAATTGGAAATTTAAATTTTAAAACCCAAATTAAAAATGGGAGAATAAAAAGTTTATCAGTCTTTCACATGGTCAAGACAGATCGAGAGGACAGCAGGGCTTTTTAGTTTTAGGTCTTTGGAGGACGCCCAACTGCTCCTCAAATATCCAGTTAATATACAGATTTTGATAATATTTATCTCATCATACCTCTTTCAATTTCTTCATGTATATTGGTAAACTTCTTGAAAAACTCTTTATACACACATAAACAAAAGACAAAATTAATAATTAATTATTCTATATTAATATATATACTCTTATCTATTAAAGATAAAAATTCCATTATATTTTAATCACCTGCAAATCTTTACTTCTGATGTAGCCATTAAAATTCATTAAAATGTAATATTCTAAAGGGATTAAATCAGATTAGCTGTGAAATTTCAAATTTAATTTCTTCTTTAAATGAATTAAGAATTGTATTTGTTTATATTTGAGTTTTCGCATTCTGAGAATTTATATCATTTTAATATCATTAAATTAAAAAAAATGTTTAATAAGATTACAATTAATAAATAATCAGCCTTTATTAATGATATATGTATAACATTTATATTATATTCTCTGTATAAATAACTGTTGTTTTCAATTAAATATCAGCATTAAAATTAATCTAATTAAATTGATGATTGAACTTAATTGAGATAATTGGACTTTGTTAATAATGTGAGTTATTAAAAATTCTAGGCATTTATTTCATTTTTATTTTTTAATTATTTATGTTTTTAACTAAATAAAATAACTTATACACTGTCCAAAAACAATCAATTAATTGATTGCTTTTTGATTAAAAAATTTGTTCATATTTCAGTTTAGGATTTTCAATATTTTCAATTATATATAAATAATACTCTACGATAGATGGTCCAAAAAACAATTACTGACTTACACTATCTAGGAGGGGGGCTAGTGGGGATGTAGCCTCGGGGCCCAATTTTTTCACCGAAATACATCTATTAAAATAAATTATTAACTCTATAAAACGCACTCAGGAGCTCACAAAAAGCGAGCATGAGCAAAGTCCTCCAATTCTTCTATCCTCTTTATGTAGTATTTGTATTTCCCTCTTTCTCCTCATCAAGAACCCCATTGCAAAGGTCCGCCTGCCGCTCTCGTCAGTCGTGTTTTTAAATTCTTTATTTTTTTTTTTCAATAGAGTAGTTATAAATAGTTGCTTATTTGCTACTAAAAGACAAAGCTATAAGATTTTTTAAATTGGCTAGGACCTTTGGCGAATTCTAACGTTCTTAATGAGTTTGGTTATCTTTTGAAACCTCTGATCTTTTTGTGAATCTTAGAGGACAGACTGATATTTTTATTTACTAATTGGACATTTATTTAATATAAAAATATCAGTCGCAACCCAACCATGTTGAATCCCAATGCGATAATAAAAGTAAGATATACGTGTATCTTAAGATTTAGTCATATATTATTCAATCTCTCGAGATGGTCGTTGCGGTGTCGTCCCTTAACAACTTTACAACAAAACCAAAGCCATCGGTAATATTGAATATGATATTTTTATTTATTTGCAGAGGCTATATAATCCTGTCATAACCACCTCTCTCACTTCTTTCTTTTCTTCTATGAATAATTTTAAATTTTTGATTATTATATCTTACCCATTAGTTCTGGTATTTAGTTCAGACACTGAGAATGAATTTTTTGGATTCAGGCGACCATAAAAAGTTGACATTTTTTGGATTACATAAATAATTATAAAAATTATTTTTAGTTAATAGTCAATAATAGGAAAAATTTTGTTTAACACTTATTTTCATTTATTGAACAAAATAAAAATTATTGTTAGCACAAAGTGGTTTTTAAAAATTCCATTCTCATTCATGGCTTTAGCCTACATTCTGATTTATGAGGCCTTTTTTCCTTTGTTTCTTTACATCTCTGAAACAATCGTATACATGCCAAAAATTTGACCTAACACAATAATGTTTCCCCTTACTAGGATAAGAGAAAGTAAGAAACATTCAAACCATTAAAATAAACAAGCCCGAAATACGTGTTTTGTGCCAAAGAAATTTTTATAATTAAAAAAATTAACGAGGGAGAATTTTGACATTAATTATTGAGAAAGAAACCAAATCAAATACTTGTGCCATTTTCGAGCCATTCCGATATAGAATCTGTGTTGAGCTACTGAGAATACTATCAGTGGAATTGGTTCAAGCATCATTTCTGTTTTTTATTAAGAGACCTTTACACATTTCTATAAAACCAAAAAGAGCAGGCCTAAGTGTTCACATTTTATGAAAATTTACTATTTTCATTTGTTACGCAACTTCTCAGATGATCAATTAAAAGGAAGCAGTATGCGTGTCAATACTGTATTATATAGTATATACTATACTATTATGATATCTAAAGGCTTATATTTATAGATTGATAAGATAAGAAGCTACTATGGGATAGCAATTAAGAAAACATTAAAATTTTGTAATTTATTATCTATTATCTATTAAAAAGAAATAAATATAAAAAAAAAAAAAAAACAAACGCATTCTTTTTTAAAAACTACATGCTAACCTCAATAGGAGAGAAGTTGCATTTTGGGGACATTTTTAAGAATATTTGTTAAAGCAGAATAATTGCATTTCCGGGTGTCCCGCCCAATTCGGGAATTCTGATAACCCTAATTATATACCATCTAACTTATCAGTTAGAAATTCCATCAAGAGTACTTGTAATGTGGTTTAGAATTGTACTTTTATCTTAAGGCTTGGATTAGGAATTAAAGTTTGATATGATAATAAGATGTTTAGTGAGCGAGATCCATTAAAATAAAACTTGGGGAATTTTCAAGTGACAGATGAAATGAGCATTTATACTGAGGTCGGCAGCCTTTATGAAGCAAAGAACTATTTGGCTTGAAATATTCAGAGATAAATTCTCAAAGAGCTATATCACCATAAAAATTAACGAATTCGCATGTGTGATCAGTTCTAGGACAGCTCGAGCTGAAGAATCCAATGGACATTAATGAGTTGATCATTTGATTGCCTACCTTCCAGCAAGTAAAAAGTATTAATTTCCACAATCCATGGTACTTCTTGTTGACTAATTTATATAAAAAATTTGCTGTGGCCTAGGTTAACTCAAAACTTAGATTTTCTTTGTATTATTTTGCAATCCAAATACTTTTTTTTAAATTTTTATTTTTTTCAAAATTTTTTTAGCGCATTATTTTAAAAGTAAAGCGCTTTATTAGATATTATTCTTTTCATGATTCCTAAATATACACTTAAACTCATTACTTGCGATTTATTTAAAGTAATAAGGACTAAATAATGATTATTTCAGCGTTAGTTGATTTAAGAGAAGAATTATCCATAAAATCATTTATATAATATATTTACAAACAATCTTAAAAACTTTAAATAGTATTGCATTTATCTCCATATAAAATCGATATCTTTAATAAAGTTTAAGATAAATGGCTTAAATATTTTGAGATAAATTTATTTTCTCATTTTTAATAAAAATTTAAAAAATCTAGTATAAAATAGAAAGTAATAAAAATATCAGTATTTTTCTTAAATGATTCATTTTAAAGTGGACATATACAATGAATATAATAAAAATGGAAATTTATTCAGCGATAAAATGTTATTTTTTAATAATAAAAAAAAAAACTTTTAATGGATAATAAAATTATTCTTCTTCATTTATTGAAATTATTTTTTCAATAAATAAAATACAAAGATAATCTATTCAATATTATAATCCGAAAATGTTTGCCATGACAGGCTTCTGATTGGCTTTTTGCTGTCGCGTCATGATGACGTTGCAATATAGATTATGAGCAGAGTTTGACATTTGTTTTTAAAAATGAGGTTAGATTAACTAACGAAAAAGGAAAATATATCTGAGAAGCACTGGTTTAATTCTAAATTAATAATAATTTATTGAATATCTTAGGAATTCCAAGAGCGGACGCGTTATGCCCATGAAAGTAAGTAAAACATTAAGGTAAAAACGAAAAAAAAAATCAATTATTCCTGGGACTAGTTAAAGGTTAGGGAACACAAACAGACATCCAGTCAAAGCAAAAGAGCATTTTTTTTCTCTCTCATAAAATAATTTGAAAAGAGAAATGGCTCACTAGGTAGGTATTTATTGTTCATTTCTTCATGTTTTGAAGTAACAATCCACAGGAGATTTGTTAAATACCATTTGTTGGTTGTGGAAGGTGAACAGGTGTGTATGTAAATCCCGATTCAACTAGTACACTAACACTAGAATTAATCGAGGGGCTTCTGTAAAGCTAGAAGTCAATAGATGTCATACTGACAAGTCTCTTGTGCTAGTGACACCATGACAAATCATTTGCTTATGACATATAAGCCGTGGGAGGAATCGTCGAGCACAAGTCCTCCCCCTACCACATAAATAATCCCCAGAAGAATATTATTTTTATCAATAAATAAAAATTAAATCAAATAATTTATTCTCCCTGAAACTGAAAATCCCAGAAAAATGAATTATCCAAATAAACTTTTTTTAAAAATATTTTTTGCTCATTAGAGATTAATTATTATTTATTATTATAATTTATTACATGATATATTTTATTATTAATATTTTGCCGGATTCAAAACTCTAGAAAAGAGAAAATTTGCTCTACTACTCTGACTTGCTATCATTTCATAATTATTTTCATCCAGAAGAGTATAAATTAAAATATTTTTTCTCCAAAGGAAAGTATTAACTATTTATTTAATTATTTAATATATTTAAAATAAACAGATGGACCTTGGGTGAGTCCTTCGCGCTCAGTTTTAGCGAAATGAAAAATCCTTGATTCAAATAAGTCCTTCAAAACTAAAACTCGAAACACTTCTGTAAACTAAAATATATTGTTATATCGGTTTCGTCTAAATCGGTTAATGCAGTGTTTCCCAACCTGTTGTCTGCAGCTCTCTGGGGATCCGCACAGAATTAGCCTTCCAAATATCTCTTCATTTATTACTGTATTGTATTGTCTTAAATGACATATTTTATGTTGTAAAATTGTATTTAATTACTTCATTTTATGAAATTTTTTTCAACACTTCTTTTCTTTTCCTTGAATCGGATAGGTAAGCAGCAAATAAATGCAAATAAAAAATTTTTCATTAATACACTAAGGCAAATTATGTGCATGCTGACTAGACATTCAAAAATCTCTTTTTCCCAACCGGTATATTGTTCAACTTTTGAAATTATAAATAATCAGCAATTTTCTAGATTATTTTAAAAAAAATTGTTACTTGAAAATTACTTTATCTAATTAAAAAAAAAAAAAAGAAAAAGAAAACAAAAAAGAGCCAATCAATGAATTCCTTTCCTCTACAAAATTAAATATTGACTTCGTGTTTGTGTATTATTTATGTTAAATTGAAAGCTATACTAATACTTTTTTTCAAATAACATAAATAAATATAGATTTCACTTTTTTGAAAGGAATTTTAATTGTCTAAAAACTATGAAGTTGGCATAAAAAAGCGATCGAAACGTGAGAAGTTTGGATTGGACAGATAAAGAAACAAAACTTAGCTGCTTAAATGATCATTATTTCCTGTTTAGAATCTCTTCCAAACGATAAGAGAGGAAAAAATTTTAGATAGAATAACCACTTTGAATTTGAAATTGTTCATTTATTGATAAACTCTTATAAGGGAAAATTTTATAAAAAATATAAACATTTAGTTAATGTTTTTCTATAGCTATCTTTTTAAGGGAGCCATTGCATTTATTTTTGGTAAATCAGGAAATATAAAAATATATTTTTTTGCGTCCATTGTTAAGCTTTAGATGAATATATTCTCATTTAATTTGAAAGCCTTTATATAATCTTTCTAAATCCTTTTCATAATATTTATTCATTTTATATGGTAATGAAATATTTTTTTATAAATCAAAAAGTTTGTTTATTAAATTAAATTAAAAATAAAAAAGAAAGTTAATTAAAAATTCAAATACCTTAACAAAATCAAAAGTTATTTGAAACATCTTTTGAATTTCTTTAGATAAACACCACAAAATTTAAATAAGTCTTTATCTAGTAACAGAGACAAAAGGATACGGAAAATGAAAATAAAAATAAACTAATATGGCTATAAGATAACCAAATTTCTTAAATTAGAAAAAGTTTTATTAAATGACTAAAGAGGGAATATGGACTAAAGGCTGATATAATTAAGATTTCCAAGCATATTAGTCAAATGGAATTATAAGAAAACAGACACATAGGTCACAGCCAGAGACACCAGCGTGAAAATTTTCAAACCATTTAGATATTTTTTATACCTATTAAATAAACTCTTATTTTTGTATTTTTTTCAAATTAAATGACGTCATGACCTTTAATCCCCACTCTTTACAATTTTTATCAGAAAAAGACTTGTCTTTGTTATTTTTATAAAAATGAATACTTTACTTTACTTTATCTCTCTTTATTTTTTTGGCTAAAAATAACTTGTGTTTATAGTAATTAGTATTAATTAATCATCTCTAAGGATTATTAGGGATTATCTTCAAATACCTCTAAATTGATCTTGTCTTTCTCATTCTTTTGTTCATTTTCTATTATATTACCATGAAAGGAGAGGAAATACCTTTTAAGAAAAATTTAACCCTTGTAAGTTGAAATCAACAAATATCTTGGTCTTTTAAGTTTATTACTTATTTTGAATATTATACGCATTATTGTTCTCTTTACCAATTTAGTGGTGCCCTTTTTCTTGACTTTTAAATAATTACCATTTGAAGAGTAGACTAGAAAACGACGCAAGTTATCAACATTATAAATTGAATGTCACTATGCAAATGGTCTAAATATTCATTTGGAAGCTGGTCAGTTGATAAAGATTATCGGATTGGAAATTATGCAAGGCCACGGCCGGCAGCCGCCGTAAAATATAGATATTCGGCGAGTATTTAGCAAGTCAAACAGCATACACGGGGCCTACCTAACGCGAATTAGTTTGCGAATAAACTTGGCCACTGAGAGCTTAGTCAGGTTAAGTAAATTTAAATTCAAACCTTCATATTTTCTAGTATATTAACAAGGTGTTTCGCGTTTAGGTTGGTTAACAGAGTAGGATCAACAGTTGGGAAATTTTGAAAATCATTAACTCTAGACAGCTGGAAAGTAAAAAAAAAATAGAATTTTTGAATCTCACTTAATAAGATATGAATACTTCAAATGGTATTACTTTTCCTTCAACTATATTTTTATTTTCTCTATATACCATGTATATATAGTGAGAAAGTTATTTTTAATTTCCATTAAAGCTGCGCCCATTAATCGTAGAAATATTCCTTTTCCTCTTCTTGTTTGTCCAAATTATTTTGAAACGAGTATGTTTTTAGAACCAAAAGCAATTAAGGATGATAAATCTGTATATTACGTATTTATTTCCTTACTATTTGGGTCTCCAAACTTGAGTATATAACAATAATTGTCCAAGTAACAGATGGCATTTATTCATTAAATCGCGCTCTAAAACAAGTCGAATACGCTTAACACCTTTTATTAATCTGTGAAAATAATCAAAAATCTTTTTTCCTTAATGAAATATTATACTAAAGGGTTTTAGACTTAAAAAAAGAAACAATATAAAATTATAACGGGCTTTTTATGTTGATTAAAAATATAAAAATTTAATAGTTATTTTAAATGTTTTGCTTTTATATTAAACTTGTATTAAACTCGAATACTTATACTTGATAGAGATCTCCAAAAAAATAAATAAATAAATAAATAAATAAAAAAAAAAAGTAGAAAAAATCCAAACAGCTCACGCGAAGCTGGAATAATGTATTAGGGGGTGCCTGAGGGGGAGGCTCTCCCATTCCAGAAACATACCTTTTCCAAATAGGATTTTCTCTTTTTTCTTGTCCCAACTTCCTCTATGGTCATTCGACAACTCATGAAAAAGAACTGATTAAATTGTTTTTTTTTTTTTTTTTCTTACAAACTCGAGATTTAAAAAAGTCATCAGATGTGTCTTATTTATTTAATAATACAATTGTAAAATTTTATAAAGTATTAATTTGATTTAAGGAAAAAAATGGACACAAGGAAACAAAGCAATAATATAAATAATAAGTATGACATTCATTGGAATTAGATATTAGTATTCAATGTATGCCTTGTAGCGGAATTGACATAGTCATGGCTATTTAAAAATATTTCGTGAGTATATTTTTGCTGTTGGATCAAGCGGCCCAGAGCCCCCGGGAGACGAACCCAGAATCTGCAAAGAAAGGACATCGATACCCCAGGTAGGCTGGAGATCCTGGGTTCGATTCCCGGGGGCTATTGGCCGCTTGATCCAACAGCAAAAATATACTCACAAAACATTTTTAAATAAATAAAGCAATAATGTTCAAAAGATAGAGGAAAATATTCTTCTGTTTTAAAAAAAATTCGATTGTCAATTTGCCCAAAATAAATGATCGATTACACCAGGATATCAATTTCTCGGACATTATTTTATTATAAGAAAGAAGAAAAGTTATATGAAAAGTTGTTGGAAAGCCAATGTTTACACGAGATAATTAATCCCCCCACCACAGCCACCACTAAATGGAATTACATCCCTCAATCTTCTCAGGTGTTGCGCGCTGTTTACTTATGTATGTCGATTATAATATTTTACCTTTAGAACTATATATTGTAGATTATTATTCCAGTATTTGGGTCTGGAAAGGAAGCCGATTTATGACATATCCGTATTACCTATTATTAAAAAAATATTAATAATGGCTAATAGATTATAGATTATGTATAATATAATATAATATATAATAGATTTTTAGATAGATAGGGATGAAAGATAATATTAGCAAGATGATTGTGTTGATAGGGCACGAATGGACCTTCTTGACCATCAATCTGGACCTAATAAACTCTAAATGGTACATGAATATGTGTGTATTCCCCTACTCGTTTTATCCGACTTCATGCCGTGTGATGGGCCGGCCTATTCTTCTCAGTTGTATACAACGCAACATTGCGAGAATAATAAAGACCAATAAAGATTTAATGACCGGTAATTCAAATGAATATAAGTCCCTAAGAGATTATCAAAAACGAGCAAAAGAATTTCAAAAGTAGGAATTTATTTGCCTATGTTGCTCACTTAATTCTTTAAGAAATCATTCACAATATACCGGTACTGATGGTATTTGATAAATAATGAAAAGGAAATTTTTTTTTAATTTAAATCAAACATTTTCATTTCTTAAAATTTTTAGGAAATTCAATTAGATTAGAATAATTTATTCGGGCGCGTTTTTCGTTTTCTCGTTCGATTCCTCGCATTTTGGTGCCAAGGGGGGGGGGGGGGGGGGGGGGGGAGGGACGCATTTCCCTTTCTAATTGATGGATAAGATAAC
>JAAAKE020108441.1:1451-17117 GCA_010014785.2 Anisolabis maritima
TAACCCCCAACAAAAAACAAAAGATAAGCAAGGAAACATAAAGAAATCAACCAAAAAAAAAAAAAAAAAAAAAAAAAATGGAATTGAACCAGCCACTATCAAAATGTCTTTTAAGATCACCTCATTCAATTTAAGTACTTTTTGTAATGATGTCTGTTCTAATTACTTCCGTTTAAGATAACAAAAAACGATAATTTAATGCACAATTAAAACAGAACTAAATGCCAAGAACTGAATAATTTTTGTTAAATAGCGAACTATTATAGGGGGAGGGGAGAAATATTTTTTTCTTAGATAACATAGATTTTTTTTTATATATTCTGCAACTTTGTGATAAAAAATTTAGCTTAAACATTCCTAATAGAGAGAAAAGCAAAGAATATATTTAATTAAAATTAAAATTAATTTTTTTTTTCAATTCTTCTGAAGCCACTTGGACTCCGTTTCTATTTATTTAAATGAATTGCTAGCCAAAGTAATAATTTAAGAATTTTTTTTGTCGCTCAGGGCGGGAACCGGCCTTGTTAAGTTGAAGCGACCTCTACCTCTTCTCAAAAGAAGAGGGGGAACGATTAATTAGTATTTATTAAATTATAGACAAAAAATCTCTCCTAAATTCCAGGATCATATATATATGAGTGTTGGCAGTCCGATCAACTTGTTTAAAATGGAAATTTCCTTTTCTTTCATTTCGGAAAATAATCAACTTTGTATGATGGGAAGTGACTCTATATTTAGAAGAAAAGGCAAGTCGCGTTGGCAGCTGCCGCTCTCGCATCTTTATGCAAATCTGCCGAGCGAACCTCCTCTTCATATTTGAGGTTACAAAGTGTGTGTAATGTCAAAAAATAAAAATTGAGACACAATTTGGACGTCAAGGAGATGGAATCATTCTATTTTGAATTTTAATAACTGAGTAGTCAATTTACAAAACTCGTTATTTACGGTTTCCGAGAGATTGGCATCCCTGGATTAAAAATCGTAATTTTTTTATTTAAGAGCAACTTTCATTTGTAAAGCAATTTGATTTTAGTATTATAATAGAAACTCGAAATTTTTAATGTTCCCTAAAAGAACAGGTTTCAAAATTGGTGATGAGTCAATTTCAAAAGCCGTTAAAACAAAAATTAGAAATAAAAAAATTATTTAATCGTGACGTCAGGTTTTATGAAAAGTTTATTTTCTGGGAAAAAAAACATCTATGATAAAATAATAAATAAATAAATAATTTTATTTAAGACCTGCTTTGAGACACAAGTCCTCAGTGGCTAGGTCCAATCAAACATAAATTTATAAATTATATAACACAAAACAACTAACAATTAACAAAACAAATACAAAAAATACAAGAAAAAAAAAGGAATGTATGCTCATTAACAAATAACATGTTTCATACATTTCCATCGAAAGAAAAAGATAAAATCATGGTGAAACATTGCGCGTAATAACACGTGACCAGGAGTACACGACCTATTAGCCATTCCAAAACTGTTAAGGAAAACCTGGTCAAAACCTAAACAAGGATGGTACTAAAACATTTAATTGCTATAGAAAAATATTGCATTGTATTCTATTAAAATAAGATAAGGGAAGTTGATTGGTGGAGAAGATGGAAAGAAAGAAACGACTTTCGACTTGAGAAAGTTGACCTTTGATAAAAAAAAAAAAAAACGTAATCGATTTCAATTTTCATAGTGATCTTTTGCTCTTGAGATCGTGACTTAGAATAAAAAAAAAATTTTTTTTATTAATTCGATGATTAATTATTAGACGAAGGCAATAATACCAGAAACAACAATAAATCCTTTTTTCTTAGTGGACTTTTTGTTTGAAGTCCTTGACTTATTTTAAGATGAGAACTAACAGTTTATCTCCCTCCTTTTAGAAAAACATATATTTGGAAAAGTTTTACTCGCTCTGTCCTATTTGTAAATTTTAGTCTTATTGTTCATTTAATTTAAAATGTATTAATATATATTTGAATCGTTAATGCTCTCTCTTAAATTAATTATAAAAATTAATTTTTTCAAAATCAGAATGGAAGAATGAAAGTTAAAAAGTGTGAAAAGAATAGAGAAGAGAGGAGCATAATGCAAAACGTTCTAAAGAGGAGAAAAAATATTTCAGATATGTGAGTTAATAAATATTAATTCTACGTTTTTAAGCAAGATTTCATAGATGTATTTACGATTATTTATTAAATTATCTGATATGAGATTCTCTCACCAGATTGCCCTTCGCTGAGGGAGGGAGAAAGAAATAAGTAATCCTGAAGTGGGATTCAAGATCACGTGTGAGAAAAGTAGCTTAGAAATCTGTGTGGCGTGGTAAATAGCACGCTTGGACGCAAGCTGAAAGATTCGGGATCGATCACCGGCTGTGGCATATTTTTTTCAGGGGTGTGAGTTAACAAATATTAATTATTATATTTTTATTTAAAAAGAATATCATCCAAGCTAAAAAAAATAAACTGTTTAAATATTTTTTCATTTAAATAAACAAGTCTTCTATGTAAGCTTGAATTTTGCTAAAAAAAAAAAAAAAAAAACCAATATAAAAAAAATAAACTTTTTAAATTTTTTTTAATTAAAAAAAAAAAGTTTTTATTTTAACTTTTAATTTTTTTAAAAAAAAAAAAAAAAAAAAAAGTCTTCTATTGTTGAATTTTTTTTTATTTGAGACATAATTTAAACATTAGAGGAAGAAAGTATATTATTATAAAAATAATTGATCAATTTATACTTTTATATGACTCAGGCGAAAATTACTTTTATAGAGCTGCTATTCAAATTGGTTCAGGAGCTTACCTTGCCCATGTTAATACAAAATTATTATTTTATCCAAAAACAGCTAAATTGGATGTTTCTTGGCACACACACACACAGCATTATTTCACTCACCTGAAACAAAATTAAAAAAAAAAAAAACTTAATATTAAAACTTTAAGTATGAAAAATGGATATTTCTTTTAATTTTTGATTATTATTCTTTTTTTTTTTTTTTTTTTTATGTTATTTTTTCATTCCTTATTGATGGAATGAATATTAAAAATTCTTTAAGGTTATAACAAACTCAACATGGCGTCCTGATCCCAATACTGATAGGCACCACTCAAGTCAAATTTATAACATAGTCGGTGAGTCAAAAAATTGGTACAAGTAATAAATAATTGCAAGTCAAGATCATTTTATTTATTTATTTATTTTATTTATACTTTTTACGGCTGCAGAGAGAGTTTTTCACATATTCAATAATAATCAACAATAAACAAATAAGTATGGTTTCCGACAGGCGTTCAACAGCCGATTTATTTTATTAATATTCTTTTATAATTTATATCATATATTATATAAAATAATCTTTGTTTGATAAGTGAATTTCATTTTAATGATTTTAAATAATTTAGATCCCATTAAATAAGTTTTTAACTAACGCGCAGTAGATTTTGACTTGAGTGGTAGTTTTTGTTCTGGCATCAAGACGTCATCTTGGACATGGCATGATGAAAAATGGCAATTTTTTAAGTAATTAAAACAAATAAATTGATAATGAATGCAAATTCATATTATAAATTTGCAAAATTGGGTCAGATATGCACTTGCATAAGGGCGTATCCAGCCTTAAATCATGGTGTGGGGGGGTGGGGGGAGAAAGAATGTAATTTTTATAAGATAAGATATATATATATATAAATTACATTCATTACCCACCGCTCCCCCTTCATGATTTAAGGCTGGATTCTATATATATTTGTTGATATACAAGATATTCAGGAATTCTTTATTAATGCAATTTGGATGCGAGCATCATGGGGTCACATTATATAACATTTTATAATCTGAAATGGCTTCAGCAACAGAAAAAACTTTAAAAAAAAAAAATGGAGTTTATCCTCTTAAGCACGCCCCTCCCCCTTTGTATAGGCCTCTGTATTCTGTATAATTAGATTAGATGGGATTTCCAAGTTATTACAATTTTCAAAAAATGAAGAGATCTGAAATCAGTGAAAGAAGTTTTTAAGAAAAAACAAACAGAAGTATCAAAAAATATTTAGATTTCTTTAAATAAACAAAGAAGGACATTGATATGGTTTTGTTTAAAAATTCTATTTATAAATTCAGAATTTTTTCTACACTTTCTTGTTTGTAACGGGAGCAAAATCCAATCTTGAGCAATAATAAGGTGACCATTTATTTTTTTTTTTGTAAAAGGAGTACGGATGGAATTTTTGTTTTGTTTGGAATAATCTCATTTTAATTTCTAGTCAGAACAAAAAATACACTCATGTCAAAATTTATCAAAGAACTGCTCTAGTCAAAAACTTATTATAGATAACGCAGGAGTTAAATAAGTTTTTGACTTCTTTGATAGATTTTGACATGAGTCATCTGACTAGGTGCCCTTTTGGATCAAACATAACCTAAATTTAAGAAAAAAAAAAAAAGTGGGGAAATTTTAATTAAAAAAAAAAAAAAATCTTTAAATTTACAAACAACGAACAAGATTTATATAAATATCTTGTCTCGTTTTCTTAAAGACTGAACAGCTTGCAAAATTAAATTAAAAGTATGAGAAGTGAAAAACGTTTAATTAAGGCATAAGTGAATGCGATTTTATGCTCGTCTTGAACTAAAAAAGAAATAAATATATAAATGATAATCCCTCAATTTGAATCCCTCTCTCTAATTAGACTTATGACAAAAAAATAAACCATAAAAATATAATCATTTGTGTTCTAAAAGAGAGAGAGGTTCATAAAATGTTTTAAACCAAGTGAGAGGAGTTTTATTTTAAGAAATATAATTAATGTCTACGATTATCAAGACGAGAGTTTATTACACAAGTTTTTAACCTCTCTCTCTCTTTATCCCTTTGTTACAGCTACTTTTCTTAAATTAAAAATTTAAATTAAAAAAAAAAAAATCAATTTTTATTTTTAGTATCATTCATTATCAATTTAAAAGAAAAAAAATGTAAAAATTAATTTTTTTTTTTTGTTTAGCTTGGAATAGGATTATGAATTAATTTGACTTTAGTAGTTAGGAATGAGATGAGTTAGCATGACGCCATTTTTGTATTATTGGCAAAATTCTAACCCTAAATTCGGTTTTTTTTTTTTTCTGAAATTTTTCCTAAAATAAAATTTTATGAGGAAAATGACTAAAGTTAAACTTTTCAGATATTTTCATTAAAAATTTAAACCTTATATAGGTTATGTTATTTTATAAATGATTCTAAATTCGATTAAATATCCCCATTTGGGGACTATCTTTTACTTTCGAAAAAAATTAATATATATATATATATATATATAATCTTATGACTATGAAATAATCTCTAAAAATCAACAAGTTTGAAAAAAATTTGCGGGGGATCGAACGCGGGATTCTCTCTATGATAAGGTGAAATACTCAATGTGGCCTTCGCGAAGTGAAGAGTTATGGGGACACCTGCTCTAAATATTTATTTTTCAATAAAAAAATATTATTCTCAATTGTTATTTACTGGAAATGATTTTGCCTATATATGAAATATATAGCAAAAAATTCAAAGCCAAGATTTCAACGGAAATATACGTTTTGAAGTCTCCTGAGTCTAAAAAAAATGGTCTGTCTGCTTGTCTGTAAAGATTTCTCAAAACGAAAAGACTCGAGGTTTATATTTAAGCTAGATACCCTCGTTGCATGCAACTTTCGAAAAAAAAATCGGCCAGACAGTACTAGTACTTTATTGATGTACTTTTTTTAGTTTTTTTTTTTTTTCGATTTCCCCTTAAACTATTTTAACGATTGTGGTTAAAATGAATAAATCAATTATTTATTAGGTGATCTTTGAAATGCATTAACCTTTTTCACCCCCAAAATAAGTTGGGGCCCTGATGTAGTCTTTTGTCGTTGTTTGGGTAAACGATGGGCCTGACGTTTCTTAAACTACGCTAACGAAATCGATTAAATTGTCATTGACTACCTAGGAGGCTCGACGTAAAAAATGTGGCGTGAAAGGCGCTTCATTCATCTTTCCTTACCTTATGAAAGAGATGTGCGTTTAGTCGCACCATAATTTTTTTGAAATATTTCTTTTTTTTTTTTTTCAATTTTAAGTCACTCGGCTACTGAGGCCATTTTGATTTTTATACATATATTTCGTTGGAAAAATTAGTACCAATGGCTTCCGGCGGACGTTCAACCCTCTTGTTTCTCGGAGGCCACCTATCCGAGATTCAGCCTTACTTATTGACACTGATCTCAGTCGCTGTGCCTCTTCTCTCCGGCCATTTCTTTGTTTTTAGACTGGAAAATTTCGTTTATCTAATGATATACAAATAAAACTGTCGAGTTATAAATGACCCAACTAATAAAATTAATAAAATTTTTTGACTTCTTAATTTTGAAATGAGACTTCCAAAAGGGAAAAAGACAACTTTTGGCAAGTTGCACAGCTAGTTTTAGATATTTTAAGTTTTTAAATGTGATAAACTGAATCAGATTTGCAAAAAAAAAAAAAATCATTAAATTTAAAATAAATAATTTTCTCATACTCTCTCTCTCTCTCTCTCTCTCTCTCTCTCTTTCTCCCTTTGGAGTGGCATATAAACTGAGAAAGAGAGAAATCTTAAAAAGTGAAAATTTTGATATGTTTATTAGATATATATATATATTTTGTTTTTAATCTAATTAAGAAGGAATAAAATCAAGATATTCGTTGAAAAGAAAGCCGTCGCTGACAAATTTAAGAACAAGCAAGAAAGGACGGCTTTTAGTTGAAAGTATTTTATAGCGAAATTTCAAAATAATAATCTCAAATCAAATATTTAATAATAATAATAATATTTATTAAAAGAGTTTTCCATTTACAAGAAAGGGGGTTTGATTTAGCGATATATATATATATACATAGGGAGGCGCGAAAAGAATGGAAAGTGCAATTTCCTTGAATTTTCCAACGTCGACCAGCCATTCGCTGCAATCTCCCAAATGATCACAAAATCTAACGATAGGTTCATACGTAAATATGAGGCACTTTATTGCAAATATAATTTCCCAGAGAAAAGAATTAGCGCAATCGATTCTTCGCTTCTTGAAATATACTAAATTTAAACAAAATCTTTAGGACGGATACAATGGGATCGCCCTCATCCCCGAGAAAAATATTAATAATATTTCTTGAATATATTTTTGCCATGGCTCTCGGGAGTTGAACCCAGGATCTCCAGTCAATCCGGGGCATCGGAGTGTTTACTTTGCAGAAGACCACCGGAGGCTCGACCACAGCAGTAAATCTCACTCATCCTCGGTATATATCTAGATAATAAGATATAAAGTTAGTCCCTCGTGAAAATCTCTAAAAAAAAAAAAAATCTTCACTTAACTGACAATGTTTTAACCAATAGATGGACCTATCCCAAATTAACATCGTATGTAAGCTGCAAGACCCTTGGGGAGCACACCGATGTCCCGGATTGGGTTCAACTCCCGGGGGTCATGGCCCGTTTGATTCACCAGCAAAAAATTTACACACGAAATATTTTTAAATATAATCATGGCTACAAAGCATATATTGAATATTAATAATTAATTCAAATGAATAAGTCTTCTTTTTTTTTTTTTTGTTTTTGTTGGAAATGATCAGAGGAATTCTGAAAACTGTTTTACTTGTTTTAGTTTACATTTGAATATGAATATCCTGAGTTTCCCTCCACCCCCGAGGTGAGATTCAGCTCCATCTTGAAATAGCCTCGAAATTTTAGTTTTGCATAAATAACTCGAAAATTCTGCCTCTTATTAAAATGGACTTTATTAAATGAAAGGATTAAATTCTCTAGTATATGAGTACCTACTTATTAAAAAGATTAAAATCATGAGTTAAATGTTGACATTTGTTTCCTACTTAGCGATTCTGTAAGTTGAATTACTTATTTGCAAACAACAACACAACAAAAGTGGATAGAATAAGGACTGTAGAGAATTTAATTCTCTCCTCAAGTGATATTTTCATTCAATTCGGTCAAATTGAAATATTAGAAAAAATTAGACCTCTGCCAACGAAATACTTGATATTAAAACTTTTTTTGTGAATAAAGAAAATATTTTTTTTTTTGATTTTGCAATTGTTTAGTATGTATGAAGTGAAATTATCTAGGGTTAAATCGTGTTGGTTGTTGAGGTTATTAGATGTTTCGCCTCTCCTTTTAGAGCGGTGTTTTCAAGTGTCATAGGTTAGTAAGTGATGGTGGTGTTGGTTTGTTTTTGAGGTCGCAATCTTGATGGTCCCCAAATTTGGTTGTTGGAGGTGTAAGGGGTTTGGGTTTCGCTGAAGGGGTTAGTTGGATGATGTAATGTCGGATAGTATGTAAGTTGGTTTGGATTGACTGCGGGGCTTCAATCTGCCAATTCCCTGATTGGTGGCAAACGCCTAAGAGCCACCAGCGTGTGTGTGCCTACTCCCCGGGTGGTGAGAGTGAAGCCCCGAATTCAACCACAACCAACCAATTCCGCCCTAGCTCTCAGAGGCAAACTTCCGAGACATGCACCAAACAAATTTGGGAACCAGCAAGATTGCGACCAGAAAAACAAACCAATGCGACTTAACCCGAGGAATTTTCACTTCACATACACCCAGCCACGGAAATCTTCTAGAGCATTTATTTATATGTTGCCTAATTTTCCAGACTGAAAAATCCAACATGTCCATCCGCATTTACAGCCATAATAATCTCGACTTCAGAGACTCGCTTTTGGTTCTGTGTGACGATTTCTTCGATTTTTCCTGATATATCCATAGTTCTCTGGTTGCCAAATTTGCTGCTTGGTTTTCTCTTTAGATCCAAACAGTATTTCTCCCCTTATCAGGTTTTAAGCCTATACAGGCTCAGATTAGAATGAAATAAGTCCCACCTATGGAAAGTGGCTTCTCAGCATGCTCTCTCTCTTTCCTTGACGCGATTCAAAGGCGTGCGGTGAGACTGATCTGAAACGAGTCTCTTACTGCCTACTTACAGCCACTCGACCATAGAAAAAGTATCTCTGCATTGACACTTTTTTATAGGTATAGTCGATGTCCTGCCGAATTAAAATCAATAATTCCTCCAAAGCAACGTTTGTCCACAAGGAAATTATTGTCGTTAAACTCGCGATAAGTAGAATTGGTCAATTCCAGTCTTCCTTTACCACCATGAGCTCTCGTGATTGGAATAACCTCCCTGCTACTATTATATTCCCTACAATTTAAAAAATCCAATCTTTCAAATCCAAAATCAACAAGCATCTTTTAAAGTGCCCATTCTTTCTTACTGCTTTTCTTCCTGACATTATAGGTCCGCTGGACCTTATGCTTCTATATATATATATATATATAAAGAGGTAGAGGCCAAGACGGATTAGCTCCGGATTACGAATCTAGACTTGCAAAACAACTCAGATTCGAGTCCGGCAAAAAATTATTTACTGACTTTGCTAGAAGGGAACAAGGGTGAGGGATAATCTCTCTCTCTCTCTCTTCCCCCACCCCCACTCCCGTTATAATAAAGGAAAATTAATAGGCTTAATGACATAAAGGGACCTTTCGAGTGACCTAAGTGCCTCGATCTCCCAAATCTAAAAGGAATTCGTCCTATACCAATCCATATATATAAATGTTATAGTACAACGAAGTTGCAAGACTTTTCCGCTCTTCTTGAACAGGGTTAATCATCAGATATTAAAGAGTATACAAGTCATGTTTAATATCATTTTATGTGTTATGTTGTTTATTTAAATAAATATCTTTTTATTAATTACGTTTAAAAAAAGAAAAAGAAATTAAATAAAATTTCAGTATATATGTGATGATGAACGATTATTATTTTGTACCAAAATTTTGAAGAATAAATCACTTCCCCACAACAGATTATTATGTCCAGGACAGGAGAAAAACGTCTTAATTATTACCAATAAGTTTTAAAAGCTTTGATGAAGGGGATGCTGAGAAAATCGTTGTCTTTATATTTAGAGGATCTTTTTTGCCTTCTCCTGATTTACTCTAAATTTTAATACCTTTATATATATGCTCTCCTAGGATTAGAAGTTGTAAAATTTCATCCATTTTTGATGAGTGGTGTTCTAGAGCTATAAGCTTGTAAAAATATTTCGTTTTTAGGGTCCTTTAGATTTGATAGGTAACAATATTTTTATAAATTGAAGAGGGTTTTATTTTTCATGAATACTTTTATAAATAATAATGCAGGATAGTAAAAAATTCCAAAAAATAGAGTTTACAAAGCGTGCCAGTTTTTTTTTTTTTTGACCAGTGTAGCTATATTAAAAGTAAAAAAGCAAAAAACGAGTATTTCTCCTTCACCAACAAAAGGAGAGAGGAAATAGCAATAAATTAAGAACAAGACTCTGACAACATTTACTTATGACAACAAGAGGCTTCTAAGGTCTTAAAACAACAACAAGGCCTTAAGGAAAAGCAAGCAATTTTGAGAATGGAGAGATGTGTGTGTGGGGGGGTGGGGGGTGGGGGGTTGTGAAAGTAGTCAGCTCAAAGAGACTAAGTAATAAAACATTCAATTAGATTATTTAACTGAGATAAAGAGAGAGAATTTAAGAAATATTTGTCGAAAAAATAATAATGTTGAGTTGGTATCAGTGATATACATTCAACAAAAAAAAAACCGTACACATAATTTTGTTAAAATAGTAATTATGAATATTTAATTTTTATTTCTGTTTGTTAAGTTAATTTTATTATAAATAAATATAAATTTGATCAGAAAAAGGAATTTGTATAATAATAATTATTTTGGTAATTTGAGGTTTTCTGCTTTTCACTTCTAAAAGTTTAATATATTGTTTGTGATAATGTTTAATTGCTAATTTATTGACAAATTTAGTATTCAACTATTTGAGAATATTTTCTAATCAAGGAAATGGTTTTGTCGAAAGAGCCGATGCTTTGGCAAAAGAGTATTTGCTACATTGCCAATTGAGTCTCTTTGCGTTTCATTGTTGTTTCTTATTGATTTTTTTTATAGGTTTACATCTCTATTTGTTTCAAATATTAATCCAGCATGACAGGTGGCCGGAGAGAGAAAAACCTTAGCGGTTGTTGATCTTCATGTTAAGCAAGGTCAAACAGTGCTCTACCTCGGAGGGGTGGCTCTGTCGAACGAAACTGAAGAACAGATGCCGGAAGCCATCGGAATTTAAAAATTTACAGCAACAAATATATAAAAAGTAAGTAGTTTGAGGAGGAAATATCAGCGATGCTTTTCCACAACTATTGAATTTATTTTTGTAGATATTTCGAATGGCATAACGCCGTACATTCACAGGACATACAAATTAAAATATGTGTGTAACGTGTTTTTTGTTAAAAAAATGATGATTGAGATTTGAAGATGTCTACATTTTAGTAGAAGTCAATACAAATACTAAAATATATATGTTCTGGAAGGTTTCGGTTTCTGCGGTTGGATATTTGTAGTATAATGTTTTCACGAGTTGGTCCGCGTTGATTCTTCGAAGAACACAAAGGCAAACACAAGCCTCCACAAACATTCCGACTCGGAGAGTAGGCAGATTGTGGCCTCGAAGTCAACCCAAACATAACACTCAAGCCTCAACCATCATTTTTTAACAACACCCAGCCAATTCTAACCTAGAGACAAATCCAAGCCTCTGAGCATCCGGCGACCAAATTTGAAAACCAGCAAGACTGCGACTCCGAAAACATACCACCATCATCATCACTTCCTAACCCACGGAAACGTCGAGTTAATCTCAACAATCAGATAAATATATATATCTGGAATAATGTTTTGAAGGTTGAGACTATGTCGGCGATTCGGCCCTTCTTTTGGAGTCATTTTCAAGAGTGGTGGGTTCAGGAAGTGATGATGATGGTGGTGGTTTGTATATATATATATATATTTTTATGCAATTGTATTGACTTCCTACAAAAAGCTTTAACCTTAAGTCTCAATTTGAATTAAATATTTTATGTCCGACTCGAGATGTTTAATTAAAAACAAACAATAAATAGAGAATTAAATTTTCTAATTTAAATATTTTTATGAAAATAAATAATTATTTTTAATTAATTAATAATGAATGAAATTAATTATTAGCAAGAATGTCAACACAATATTTTTATTATTATTTTTTCAATAATTATAAAATTTACTTAATTGAATTTAATTGGATTTTCTTTTATTTCTGTTTCTCTTTTCTTTTTTCAGCAGCTTCTAAATTTTTATTTAAGAAATTTTTTATATTCTAATATTAAAAGAAATTAACAATTTATATCTTGAAAAAATTGAATAAAGAGATTATATATAACCTCTACATCTCTTGTAGAGACTTCTATGTCTATTTTAAAAATTAAATCTCATAATTATTATTCTATAAATGGATTTATTATTTTTTTAAGAATTTTGAAGCAATCAAATCAAGGTTTTGTCTTTGTTTAAAGCCATCATCATAAGAAGCATACAATTAATAAAAAAATTAATTTCATTGTGGTCCTAATTGAGATCGAAAGTTTATAACTTGTAAATAACAATTTCATTCTTCTTCTCAAGATAAAAAATAAGAATAAAAAAATATCAACGTCTTCCAGGCAATTTCATTATATTGCGTTTATAAAGATGATGAATTGTGGGAAAGCCCTGTAGTTAGGCAACAAGCTACTTATACAATTAATTTTTTTTTTTTTTTTTTTTTTCAAGAAAAAGAACTTCCTAAACACGGGGCCATAAAAAATATGGTGTCACTAAGCAGTTCACTCAACATTGTAAGTCAAATTAGAGCGTGGTGTTCGACCCGCCACCCCCAGGAGATCTCGTGAGGAGGAGAACGCTCTTCGAGGTTCTGAGCTGAACTTCCCAGATGGGATACCTGGGTGTGCGCCCCTCCTATTTGCCCCACATGGGACCGACCACATCAAGTGCCTTCTTTATGGATAAGATTTTTTTGTGTTATCCCTTCTAAAATAATTTGTATATCCCTGATATATTTTTCCTACTTTTTTTTTTTTTTTTTAGATAACCTAACCTCACTTTTAGAAATAAGTGTCAAACTTTGCTCACGATACTCAATAGCCAATCTGGAAACTGTCATGCCAAACATTTTTTAAAATTTTTTATATCATTCCATTTGAAAGATCGCAGGACCTCTCTAGGAATTTTTAAATATTTATTATAATTCATGGTAAATATGCATTTTAATTCTTATTCTTCATTTTTTTTTTTTTTTTTTTCTCATAATAAAAAAAAATGTGTCAGCAAATTTTCCGCCTCATGTTTTAAAGATTTTTTTTGTGTGTGTTCGTGTTGGTGAAGGGAGAGTTTCTTTCTTTCCTTTTTTTTTTTTTGAATGGAGCTTTTCCCTCTCTTTTTTTTTCTCTCTCTCACTAATAAATCCTTCCCCTTCCGTGGACTGGCAAATAAAACACCTCGATTCAAGAGAGAGAGAGAGGGTTGAGTTATTTTTCCCTTTTATCTATCCACTTCTCTCTCTCTCTCTTGTCTTTCTGACTTATCGTTTTCATTTCTGTACTCTTCTCCCTCCCTCTCTCTTTATTTACCTGCATCGTCGATTTTTTTTTTTAGCCAGTGTCCAGATGCATTTCTGCTTTTATGCTAACTAAAGAAGAAGATGATGATGATGATGATGATACTCATTAGAATTCGTTTCAATAAAGAGAAAAGAGTTGGAACTTGTAAATGAAGAGAAGTTTTACGGTGAAAATACAAAGAACTAAAAGAATTCAGAGAAAGAAGATCTATCTCACACCATTTTTTTTTTTGCAATGGCTAACTTGATGATGAATCATCAAGCTTCTCAAGTTGAGTATTGCATCATTTTCTGGAGGCCCATTCATCAGCTGCATATCGACAAAATTGAAAAAATCCGTAAGAAATTTTCAAAAAATCTATTTTATCAGAAATCAGGAAGTTAGCCAGTATGGTGGCTTCATTTGGAATAAAATTCTCAAAATATGAAACATTTCGGCTTTAAACAAATAATGCCATCCTGAGTTTGAAGATTAATTAAAGCGTTTTTTATTTCGACCCTACTGGCTGACTTCCTCTCTTTTCACTTTGATCTACGGACAGACACCTATCTTATCTTGAATATCTTTTATTTTATAATTATCCTGCTGACTTGGTTGAGATACCGCATGCATATTCTCTAGAGGATTGTTGATGATGTCAATTCTTAATTTTCATACCTATAATGATTCTTTCAGTTTTAAAATCGGATGATATTTGTAATTAGACAAAGTTGCATTATGAACAAGAAATCATATTCACAGAATGTCTTCTTCAAGAATTATAAGCTTATATTTTCAAATGATATTTTATTTTATTTATTTATTTAATTTTAATTGGAATACGATTGAGTGAGAGAACATGGACTCAAGCTAATAAAATAAAAAGAGATAAGGTTGACAGATAAGAGAGCAAGAGAAAACCAGGAACAGAATGTTTCAAGTTGCCACACGAGAGAGAGAGAGAGAGAGAGAGAGAGAGAGAAGTATAATACTAAGGCGAGAGGTCAACTGGCAGCATTGGGAAATCTCCTATCTAACAACCTAGCTGGATTGCTTGGCTTATATTCTTTGAAATAAGTGTATATCTATATACTGATAAATACAATAAATATATACTATGGTGGTCCTTATTTTTTAAGTTTTAAATGGGAGCTATTTATTTTTTATATTATATTAGCATATATATAAGGACTGAGTCTAAATAGCCTCAGATGCCGAAAAAGAATTTAAAAAACTCTAAGGGTATTTAGACTCCGTTCTTATATTTTATACCGACAGTCCTAAAGTTCTGAAGATGGTTTTGACCAAGATCGGGGGCATAATAAAAAAGAATTAATAAAAAGATGCTATTCTGTTTTCATCTTCACATCCACTCCAGGGAGATATGCACAGCGTCTAAATAAAATTTCTAGATGACGCAATGCTTAAGATGCTAACAATGTTAATGGATGCAAAGGTCAGCTCGAAAGAGCTCTCGATAACCCCAAAGAATATGAAAAATTCGATCTATTTTTTATTCCAAGAAATAAATAGGATTTCAAGTCAAATTAGCCATTTTAATTTTACTCTTTTTTTTGATTTTACAAAATTCATTTTAACTTTTTGATTAAAATTCATAAATCAATTATTTAGTAGGCGATCTTTGAAATGTAATTATCCCCCTCCCCCCTCCCAAAAAAAAATTTGTTTGCGGCCCACTTTGCTCTTGCTTGTACATTTTTAAGTTTTTTTTTGTTGTTTTCTCTTAAACTACTCTAACAATATTGATTAAATTGGCAATCTTTAAGATGTATTAATGGTTTTCTACCTCAAAATAGTGTGGGGCTCGCAATTTTAGATTTTAAGAATTCGATGGAAAGCATAGGACAACTCGTTGCCATGGTAAAAAAATATAAATATTTTTAATTTCTGTTTGCCCTGTCCCTTGGTGCAGAGCTAGAGATCTTTCCAAAGTTCAGTTGTTCGCTTCCCGTTCTGAGCGACAAAAATTTATTTAAATTATATTGACTACTAATTAATTTAAATAAGGAAATAGTCTCAATGGCTTCAAATGTCAAAAAATACTTTAAAAAATCCTAAGTTCCCCCTCCCCCTCCCCCCCAGCCCCTCCGTGGCCCCGTCGAAATTGTC
>JAAAKE020108452.1:0-17112 GCA_010014785.2 Anisolabis maritima
GTGGGATACTCAATTTAAAGACTCCTTTATAAGCTTGTACATGATGGGCCTCACGCATTAAATTCAAAAAAGATGGTATTACAGGACATCGCTCAGCTTGTCTTACTTTATGTAAGAGAAATTTTTACTAGTAAAAACCTCTATTCAAAAAAATTATTTTACTACTTTGAAAAAAAAATGTCAGGCAAGAATAAGAGCAAGAAAAAAGAAGAAGGTAATTACTAAAAGAATTACACCATCAGCAAGACAGAACCATAAATTGTCGACTATGTTTCAACTCACTGTGTACAATATATAATCTTAATATATTTATATTATCACCACAAATGAGCGTTTTGAACAATTTCTATTTGAATAGTTATAAGTTAAACTGATTTAGAGAGAGATGGAGAAGGAGAGAAATAACGAGAGTAAATTGCAAACCCGACAGAAAGACAGGCAAATAATAAATAGAAAGAGATTGGAACAAAGAGTAGTTGTGGCGTTCTAATTTGAAAATAGACGAAGATGGAGTCACATCAGTCAATCCTAAAGAGAAGAAAAGAGAGAGAGTTCATAAGAAGAAAAACAAATGAGGGTAACATCAGTTTAGAAATTATTAGTATTATTTAATTAAAATACTTTTCATTCGAGGGGGAGATTTATTGTTGCAGTAAATTTCGACATTTTAAAATTGAAATAATAAATCATTTTTAAAGAGTATATAAGTTATATAATGTATATAGGCTATGTAATATATATATAATATGAAAATTTCTACTTGATGAGAACATTAGATTTAAAATCTGGTGTGAAATAATTTTTTTAACTTGAAAACGACTTAAAAATTGAGGAAGAGGAAGAGGATATAATATTATTTTCACATGGCTACTCAAAGACTATCATTTACATCGAATATAAAATTATACTACATGATCAAACATAGAATCAAAGAATTTATTTTACCTAGTGGGAGCGATGAAGTGGAACATTTTTTGCAGCTTCGGGAAATATTCACGCAGTATAACTTCTTACTTATAGCTATGACGCTGCATGTGATCTCAATCGATAGTCCTGATTGTAATCTATAGATTAGTAAATAAAACATTAGTTCTGACTTGTTGTGTTGAAGTTGCAAATATCAACACCCTGCTGGCTTAAATTCAGAATACAGAAATTTTATAAGGTTGGAAAGAGCATCTCAAGAATAAACCAGTGCTATTATAACAATTGATTGTAGCTTCACTGAGTCAGATGTTATATTGAAGTTGTCAAAGCTCTAGACGTATTCAAGTTATATAGTGTGTCCGTACCCTTGACATAGACACCGGATTTTTTGTTTTTGGAGGGATCCGAAAAATTCACTTTGGGTTCCATATTTTTATCTAATGCTCTAAAGAGAATGGATGCTGATGTTAAAAAAACGAACAATATTTACTTTAAAATTTTTTAAAGAAATGATCTAAACCTCATTATAATACCATGTACATGAAAGAAATCGATTCAAATAGAAATTTATGGCAAGCTAAGGATTATATATCAAGAGTCAATACAAAATATTTCATTTTTTTCTTTTTTTTCCCTCCCCTCTCGTTTAAGGGGAAGTGGAGAATGGTCCAAGGCAAGACTGAGTTATGATACGTATTGCGATCAACACATGCAATATAAATAACCTGGATCAATGATTTAATCAACTTGGGATTGAAATACAAATCAAAAATCTTTATTTTACACAAAAAAATTTGTTATTGAATAATAAATAATAAATTAGATATCTCAAGATATTGTTTAATTATTATTAAAAAATGCTTCGTAGTTTTTGTATTTACCTCAAAAAAAAAAAACATAAATGATTTGTTTATACGCTATCCCATCCGACCTTTTGTTTACATATGATTCAATATCCTTTCTCACAACACATGTGATCCATAATCAACAAATATCTCATGCGTTCCAATGATGAGGGAGTTAAATTAGACTAAGTTGTTATGAAAAATTAATATAATACATATAAAGCCTCTAGAAAATTGATGTCTGGGTAGAAAATAAACTGATGTAACAAACCAAACGTCTAACTCAATAATGAATTTTTTATTAATTGTTCTAGGGCTTCCCAGGTCTTAAATATCTTTATAAATTAACAAATGAGCATGTGTGATCAGCTCTAAAGTGACACTGGAGCAATTAATTAAAAAATTTATTAGTGATTGGTGATTTGGGTTGCCTACCTTTCAGTCATCTACCAAACACCAACTATTATTATTATAATCTTAAAAATTAAATCTGTCCCACTCACTGTAGGATACATTGACGTTCTTTTACTCTCAGAAGTAACTTTCATGAAATCCCTTTTTTTTTCCATAGGAGATGCATCCCTTATAAAGTTGGATAAATTTTTGCTTTGAGATGGATTTGAACTCAGGATGAGAAGCTTTTATCCTCTCGGCTAATTGTCTTCAAATTAGTCTAATTTGAATGTCTTCAAATTAGTCTAATTTGAATTAACCCTGTCCCTTGGTGCAGAGCTAGAGGTCTAGCTTCACGTACCAAAGGTCAGTGGTTCGCTTCCCGTCCTGAGCGACAAAAATTTATTTATATTATATTGGCTACCAATTGGTGGTATAAATAAATAAAGACTGAGTCTAAATGGCCTCAGATGCCGAAAAAGTCTTTAAAAAAAGAGAATAAAGAAATTTTTATAGATAAAATTTCCTTGAAGGAGGATGATTTCACATGAGATGAACCAAATGGTCACACGCATAATAATTTTTTAACAAAACTATTTTCATATTTCATATTACACCAGTCATTTAATAATATTATGAATCAAAATCTTTGAAATAAATAATAAAACATTATGGCTATTTGTCTCATTTTATGTGCATTTAGCATAAATTTTGTATAACTATTTATTAACATAATTAAAATTCTCAGTGAACAAAAACTCCCTTCTCACAATTACTACAAAGATTCATGAACAACATCTGCAACAGATATTTAAAATGAATATATCTTATCCTTTTATAGGGTGTTTGTTGTTTTATTTTTAGTGGTTGGTGTTAGCCAAGCACAAAAGGGATGGTAGAGCATTTTGGCAAGCAAGTTGAAGAAGGAGCGACCGCATTTAACCTCGGAAATGGAGCAGGGCTGCTGGGATAAGGGTTGCCGTGTGGGGGGAATGGTATGCCATGCCCAAACACGGACATCACACCCACCCATACACCCAATTGCATGGCGACGGCGCGTGCCTGCAACGTGGTTTTTAGCCACAGGTGGTTGAGCCACACGTCGCCGATATCGTCACCCTTGAGACCTACACTCAGTTCAGGAGTATTTATCACAAATACCGTGCCTCACTTGTTTACTTGTAGGTGGATGTAAATATTAGAAAAATATGCATATCGTAATTTTCAATTTCCATCCCCTTTTCAAAATATGAGAAGTTTACCATCTCCATTAAAATTTTCACAATCTTCAAAAAAAAAATTGGATTTTGAAATTTACACATTTTGAAATATTTTTCTATCCTGAATCAAGGTAAATAATTATTCCTCCAAGCTTACTTTTTCTCTACTCATTCTTACCTATATAATGGAATATTTAGTGAGAAAGTATTGCGATCGCAAAAAAAGTCTATGTTGAGATTTCAACGGAAATACACGTTTTGAGATCCCCTGGGGCTAAAAAAATGGGTTTCGCATAATGATCTGTGTGTCTATGAATAAGATACCTCAAAACTGTAAAAACGGACTGAAACTTTATATTTAAGTTAGGTATCCTCGTCGCTAGCACCTTTTTTTCAATAAAACTCCACTTTTCAATAAAATCGGCAAATAATACTAGTATTTTATTGATGTACTTTTTTTTCGATTTTCTCAAAATTCACTCTTACGATTAAAATTCATATATCAATTATTTATTAAATAATCTTTAAATTGTATTAACTCTTCTCCTCACAAAATTTAGAGCTTACTTTACTGATGTAGTCTTTGTTCGGGTAATCGGCGGAGCGGAGTAGCCACTCTATTTCTTAAAAGTACTAACGAAATCGATTGAATTTGTGTACAATTGGTAATAAACAGCTGCTTAGGGGCAAAAAAATCTGTTGTTTTTGAGAAATCTGGTTCATATACACACAGAGACAGGCCAGATTGCGAGACTCATTTTTTAGACTTAGCAGATCTCAAACGTTTATTTCCGTTGAAATTGCGACTTTTTTTGTGATCACAATACCTTCTCACTATATATTACATATATAAGTAAAAGAAAGTACAATATATTGACACCAAAAAATCTGATGTTACACCACACTTCAATTCTTCGTATCTGATCATGTAAGAGAGATTTGTGTAATGTGCTCTTAGTCACACCAGATTTTTACAAAATGTTTTATTAAATCAATAGAAACTTCTTTTTCCATTGGAATTCTTAATTAACATCTTCCTGATGACGAAACAAATAAAAGATATTTTTTTCAATAGAAATTTTTTTCTAATTTTTTTTTTTTTTTTTGAAATTTCAATTTCTAAAATCGTATATTTACGACTGTATATAAAATGCATGAAGATCCATATAAAAGCTCAATTATTAAGTAGAAATTTTAACTAATCGGAAATTCTGATTTTTCCATAAATTCGCGATTATCAAATTATATACAATAGATACATATAAATGTCGTGATTGCATTCATTCATATAGGTCTATATAAAAATATACATTTTGCCCGAGAGGTTAAAGATATTGACATTGTCAATATTGATAACCTTCAAAGCCAATGGGTGTATGTTCGGATCCCAGGCAGTTCGATAAAAATTTATTTAAATCAATTGGATTGATATAAATAAATATACTTGGTTCATCATGTATGGTTAATAAATATATTGTGTATCATTTAAAAGTCTATATGGCCGATTAAAAAAAAAAAATGGGAAAGTTTATAAATATTATAGATTATTTATTTATTAATCACGTTTCTCTCTGGCCCCTTAAACTAGGATAATTTCTTTCTTACTAGTAAAATAAGGAAAAAACCCATTATTTTATTTTTGGGATTCAAGACCCTCCCTAAGACCCAAAAAAATGTCTGAACTTTATCCCTATTTTCAGGTGCTTAGCCAAGGCAAGGGGCTACCAGCTCAAATAAGAAAAGCATCTAGTTAGTAATATCCTCCAACTTAGCAAAATTCGATGTATTTTAAACCGTCTTTAAAGAAAGACCGACTTAAAAATTGATAAATAAATGCTCGATCTTACTATTAATATTTATATTTTGTTAAAAAACACTAGTTCACGGCTCTGAGGGTAAATTGTATCTCTCCTATCCCAAATCTTTGCGCGAGCACAAATATGCTTGAGTGAAGTTGGGCACAGGATACTATATAATTAAAAACTGCACTAAATTTCTTTTAGTATATCTGTACAATTCACTCCTCTACTTAGTCCCGGAATTCAGGAGCGGCTTTGAAAGATAGATATGACTGAGAAAGGACATAATGATTCGGCACTGAGCGTAACAGGGAAGGCCTAGGAGGGGCAAAATAAACATCAGCCTCTGCTTGTGTAACTCATGATCGCCATCCACTTTGTCAAATTCTTTTAGTCACTGAGTTAGATAAGTAGAGTCCTGCTCGTCTTGGAATTCAGAAAAGAATATAAGAGTTGAGTGTAATATATCTGAATCAATATCTATGCATCTAAAATGTATTTTCAACCAATTTATTTTTATTGAAATTTATAGAAATGGATTTTAAAATAAAATATTTAACTTTATTTACACAATGAATTATTAATGAATTTATAAAATTATTTCAAACACTTCCTTTCTTTATGTGGAATATGCATAAGAATTTGACTTTACATCATTTCGGGAAGATATAATAATCTTACTTTACCGATGCTCACTCACACACCTACCATCCCACACAGACACATATATATAGATATACTTTTCTATATGCTTTGATTCCTGTTGGAACAGGCCTGCCGCCTGACGCTAGCCACCTGCTCATTCCTGCCTCTCCTCAGTTAGGCTGAGAAGCCGCCCCAGTTAAGACGACGTATCCGCGCTAGTCGAATCAATTCCAGAGATCCCTCATCAGGTAAGCATAACTCTAAATTTTTAAATTATTATTTATTTATAGCTTAGATATAAAATGATATCGAAATATTTTCAAAATTCAAACTTAAAACATCAAAAATTGAAATTAAGAAAAATTCTAAATAAGCCTAGATTGACTTCAAGTATATATTAATTTATAATTTGCCTATTACCATGGACTATAATTATGCAAATTGTTATTCATTTAGTATCTGAGATTCTCAAGATATCCGCTAAAATAAACCTTACCAACATATTATACATATATTTATACTTTACGTATTTTCGGGATCAAGGAGATCTTAAACGAAAGAGAGAAAATTTGAATCTTGGGGGACATATCTAATAAGCACATATCCGTGGGTCTTGATTCCAGGTTCTCCAAACATATGGTTAACAAACCTATGCTGGATAACTAGTTTAAAAATCCAGATACTATACTGGTTGATCTCGAGTAAAAATTCCTTCAACATTATTAAATAAAATATTGACTAGACATCTTTTTTTTTTTATTTATTTATTCAGGCCATAACCCATAAGGTATAGACCATGGAATATACAATAAATATGTATGTATGTATACAAAAATAAACATGTATAAAATTAATAAATATATAAAATAACTTAATAAAAGTGTAAGATAAATAAAATTAAATCAAAATCTTATTGGTTTTGCAGTAATTGTAAAGATGATTTATGACTTCACTTTTCGGTTCCTTGAGGATTTACTTCAAATTCGGAGGATTCCTAAAATGAGATTGAATTTGTTGAATGAAGTGTGATCTTTCTTTCTGGAATTTTGGACATTCAAAAATTAAATGATTTGGAGTTGCAGGAACTGGACCACATAATGGGGAAGATAACAAATTGATTCTGGGCAGATGGGAACCTTGTGTGATTGACTAGACATCGTCTGAATAATCGAGGGTTATATTGAATAGTAATATATAATTCAAATGAAAATATTTAATCACAAATATTTCATTCACTCTGAGAATATATAAATTAAAATAAATATTTTTTGATTGCAAAGGGATTTTATATTCGGACGAACTTTTCTTATTCAACTTCAACTTTTTGGTGAAAAATCAATACCCTTTTTCAAGAAAATTTTCTTCTCTGGTGATACATAATCCAAGTAGTCAATTAAAAATAAAATTCCAATTTAATCAGCCTAATTATTTTGTCTATCGTTGGTTAAATACCGAAATGTAGAAAAAAAAATGGACAGGAATAAATCCTTTCATCTCAGGTCTTTAAATCTTTAGGCTTTCATTTAATGAAATGCAATGGCGAAAAGTGAGAAGTGTTACTTTCCACACTCAATTGTCCGAGTTTCCTTTTTTAAATAAAAATCTCTTCTTAACAAGAGTTTAGGCCCCATTTGAGATTTAAAAGTATAATATAGTTTGCATGGACGGTCCAGGGGAGCGGTTGTATTTTAAATTTTTAAAATTTAAAGAAATTAGGATAAATAAAATGCGAGTCATAAGTCGAGATTTTCCCGAAAAAGGCCTCAATTTCCGAGTTGTGCTTTTATTTCTTTTTTCACTGTCAGTTTATCCAACTCTCCAAAAAATTTCTCCAGGCATCGCCTGATCTTGGTAAAATTTAATATTTTTTACTTTACCGCAGTATTATATATGTATAAGTAAAGGGAAAGTATTATAATCATGAAATTTAAAGTTTATCTCAGCCCTTGATCATAACATTCGAATTTATACAAAAAAAAAAAAAAAAAAAAATTGGATATAAAATAATAAACATATATCAACATAAGGAAAAAACTAAAATTTTATTTAATCTTTGACTTTTTTATTTTAATGAAAATTCAACATGACATTATTTGCCTACAGTGTTGGTTGTTGAAATTTATTTCTAAGATAATTAACTAACCTATCAAATTTCTATCTAAATACCTCCGGACTAAGATCATAAATATTATGTGTACCTACATGGACAAACACTAAATCCTTTCCATTACCTAATGACAAGATATTTATTTATCGACCCATCATAACCTTAAAAATCGATGACTTGCATACTTGATAGGTGTGTAGAGTGCCTACATATGATATTCCCGAAGGGCATCGTTAACGATGGCTAAAAAGTGTTGCAACTTGCCTCTTTTATTTTTTGAATTAATATATTTTATCAATTTCTCCCACTTCTTCTTACCCCTTTCAATCTCTCCCTCTGCAGCTCCCACCTAATTAATAAGCCAATCAGAATGATTGAAATCTTTGGCGCCAGAATTCACTTGCTTCCCTGGGACATCTCTGATCAGTTGAGGGGTATCCTTTGTACAGTAGAGAACCTACGTTGCCTCTTGTTATATAATCCAATGGCATCTTATTTTGTAGTCAGCCATGATGTCAACAAGTCGGCCTCTCTCACTCTGCTCGTTTATCAACATTTTTACTTGGGTATTTTAATTTAATATTATTAATTATTTATTTATTTTACTCTTTAGTCATTTAATATTTATAATTCACATTATAATTTAAGAATTCGTCAATCAATGGCGTCGAAACTTAAATGATAAATGCAATATATATTTTGGCTCTCCAAGCTTTCTCTTTTGCAAATTTTATCTTATATTTTTTAGAGGTCTTATGAACTATCCTATGAATTCATCACAGCTGGTCCATTGTAATAGAGTGTCATTAGGTCATTTTGATCTTAATTAACTTCTCTCACGAGGTAATATAATACAATTAAAGAATTATTCATAAGAAATGAGTATTTTACTTGAATTAGAAAGACATTTTTTTAAAGTATTCTAAATCTTATATAAGCCTAGTGTTACATACATGTCTATACTTGTTCATGTATTATATATAAATGTTTAATATTTAAATGACAGTTGAAGGCCAGAATGTTATTATTTGGGAATTAAATTAAAGTTTAGCAGTGATTTTATTTCACCCGTTTGAGTATAACTTTTCGTTTAAGGATTGTGCCTTCAACAAATTTCTCAGGCGTTATAAATCACAAAAGAAACCAGATAACAACAAACACACATTCATGCTCAAGGAGTTTCTCTGAGCAGGGAATATTAAAATAAGAAAGTATTTAAATAGTGCCGACATATATTTTGTTGCAATTGGATTACTTTCTTTATTATCATAAAAGCACACATCCACACAGTCATCTTCATTTCAAGAGCTACTTAAATAGACTTAGGACTCGTGTTCAATTTATTAATTTTTAACTGAATAAATTTATCTAAAGAATTTATAAATATGTCTCTTAGATCAGAAGTAAAGCTCTTGCTTCTTGATCTAAATAAAAATAATATGATAAGAGATATCGTAAAAATTATTAGAATTTATTTTATGTCTAATGGCCTCCGATGACGAAAAGACAAAAAAATTAAATTTTTGATCTATTAAAAATTGAAAAACCTAAACTACGGAGTTTTCTAAATAATGAATGCACTAATTTAAATAATTTAAATACCCTGTCTCTAGAGGTCCCAGAGATAGAGGCCTCACAGGTCAGTGGATCGCTTCGCCTTGAGTGGCAAAAATTTATTTATATTATATTGACTACCAATTAAAATAGACTGAGTCTAAATGGCCTGGACTTGCCGAAAAAAATTTTAAAAAATAATAATTTTAATTTATTTAAGAAATTTTATTTTCTTTCACTTATAAGGGGAAGTATTATTAAAAAATTTAACACTTCCCCTTCCCCTCCCCAATTTTTAAATATACTTTTACGTTTCAAGTCAAAAGGACCCAAAAAATGGAAAAAATCAATATATATATATATATGGAATAATGTTTTCACGGGTTGATTGTTGAGATAAACTCGACGTTTCGGCTCTCCTTTTGGAGCCATTTTCAAGAGTTTTGTGTTAGGAAGTGATGGTGGAGGTGGTTTGTTTTCGGGGTCACAATCTTGCTGGTCCCCAAATTTGGTCGGTGGATGTCTCTGAGATCTAGGACGGCTTGGTTAGGTGTTGTGTTGTTAGTGTTCTGTTTGGGTTGACTTCAAGGCCTCAATCTGCTGATTCCTCGAGTCGCAATGTTTGTGGATGTCTCCTAGGCTTGTGTTGGCCTCTGTGTTTTAGGAAGTGATTGGTTGGATTGTGTTTTTTTTTTTTTTTGTCTAAAAATTCAGAAAATTGTTGGAACTTCGTGGTCTATTTTTTTTTTATTTGAATAGTTTATTATAACTTAATAATAGAAATTTTTTTTTGACGAAAAAAATGCATTATGAATTATACTTTATATTGATAATTTAATATAAAGATTTTTGATTAAATCTAAATTTATTTTTCTAATTCTCTTTTTTATCAACTTGTCCCGATGAGGATGTCTCTTTTTCACTTTTATCTCTATTCGATATTTAATTTCTTTTTTATTCTAAATTTACCTTTAATTACTTTCATGAAAAAATAAGATAAATAAATCCTGTGTTCTTGTTTTCTTTAAATTCAATATTAGCTCTAAATATTTTTTTAAAAAATCAAACAATTTTAGCTCATCGCATATCATAGAATAACAATATTAGATCAAGAAATTTACTTCATACATAACTATATTTAAGGAAATAATTTTCTTCTCATATAACGTATGAGATGAATTATTAAATCGCTGGTTTGGAAGAAAACCGGCCTAAATTCAAAAAGTGTATATTAAGGGAAAAAGTCATTAAAAAATTTCAATAAATTTAAAATGGCAATTAAACCATCCAGTAAAATGTAGTATAGATACATTATATCAATTACGGTTAAGATTTAATCCACTTTCGACAACCAGAAATGGTACTTGACGTTTTTCTAAAAATCGCAATAATTCACATATTATTTCATTGACGCGAGTAAAATGTGTATATATATTATATCAAAATTACAGCCGTTGTTAAAATTTGGCGTTTTTCTAAAAATCGTGATATTACCAAAATATGTGTATATGAGAAAGTAGAGGGAAGGCCACTTCTGATTTTATTTGATTTAGACTGGTTTCTTTCCAACCAAGTGAAATGGTTGACGAATTTTTTTTTGTCTTTCGGCACCGAAAAAATTGAAAATATATTATTTAATAGTAGGGGTGTTTGAGGGAGAGTTTTCCGTCTCAGGTTTTCTTGGGTTCTGCGAATTCACGTTGGAGATGGTCTATTTTTTCCTTAAAAACAAGGTCGCCAAAATTCGGACTTAAGGAACCTATTTGATTGGTTGAAACCTCTATTTAAAAAAAAAAAACACGATTTCTAGACTTTCCTTTTACAATGAAGTTAGAACTTGAGTCGCAAAGCCAAGGAATTGTGAGGGAGAGAAAAATTCAGACAAATTTTGTCAGCATTTTTAACAAATTTAAAATTAGGTCTATTTAAAAAAGAGGTTAGTTGCCATTTTTGTCGTTTTCCGTTCCAATAACATCAAAATTTATATACAAGGTGATGCGGCATTAATAATATATAATATTTACAATACATATACAAAATGAATACGACTATTTTATTATTTACTGTAATAGATTTCATTTTTTTAGTACAAATGAATGTGGTTGAGTCATACTTTCTTCTTCCCTCCCACATAAAATGCTAATAAAATAAATAAAAGTATACATAAAATTTTATTAGAGTATGCTAAAATAAAATTAGAATTTTTTTGTGATGGCCACCTCTTTTATAGAGAATAAGTTGGAAGGTCGATGTAATTTGACTAAATTTTAGAGAACGTTAAGGTAAATAGAAAAGTTTTAATTAACTTTAACTCGGATGATGGTGGGGGAGGAGTGGAGAGAGAGACGAATGCAAAAAATAAATTGCAATTCGCCAACGGATAATTGAAATTGCGAAGGTTCTTGTCGTCATCAAGAGGGGGAGGGAATAAAAAATATTATATAAAAAAATTAAAAAAAAAAAAAGCGAATTTAATCTAGTTGTTGTTGGTATTTGGTATACAATTCATCTTTGAAATAAAAAAAATTTGAAAATACTTATCAACTTTTGTATATAATACAAAGAGAAGGACCAAGAAGAAAAAAATGAATTTTTTAATTTTTTTTTCTCTAGTAGGAATATATTAAATTTTTATAAAAATATAATGTATCATTGAGGCGATTAATATATAAACATGCTCGGGCACTTTCAATGATTTTTTTCCTGGGGATGGAAACCAATATCAGTATAACTAATAAATTATTACGTTCATTGTTTTGCTGGAACTGTTTGGTCGTCTTCACCCCTCCTCGGGTAACTGCCCCAATGAAGACGCCTAGTTATCCATAAATATATTTTTTTTTCTATCAAAAATTCTTTCAATTAATAATTTCATTTGAGCAGTGGCATAATGTTCAATCGGTACATGATTTGATTTATGTGCCCTTGAATGTTTAATAAATGATAACAATTTTTTATTTCATATTTTTTCCATTGAAATTTTACTTATTTGATTAGATTTTCAGATTTGTGTGCCCTACGATAAGCTACGTCATTTATTTATTAAGGTTTTAAATAAAAAAATTTTAACTTTCATGCAAAATAACAAATTCAATAATGAATTAAATATAAAAAATAATTTTTTTAACACCAGTTTGTTGTCATTAGCATAAATTTTAATAAGATTTTTCCTTTAGAAAAACTTCTTTTGAGAAACGAAATAACAAACATACTTTACCCACCCCCTCCCCATCAACAACATATATACATATATATACCTTCTAATTCTTGTTGGAACTTGTTCACAGTGAGTGATTCTGCTGTCCCTCTCCTCAATAAGGCTTAGAATCTCCTCTCCACGCCAGTCCGATTCAACTCCTCTGGTGAGTATATTTCTAAATTTTTTACATTATTGATTTATATTTTTAATATATAATCTATATAAAAAATTCTTTGAGAAATATAAATGAAATGAATTTATTTCATCAAATCAAAAAAAATATACTCAAAGAGCAAACGCTATGCGAAATAATTCATCATGGATTACTTGACATTTTTTATAAAAATAAAGCATTTGCGAAATAAAATAATTGCTTTACTCTGAATCTAAGGGATGTTGAACTTACCTCCTAATTATTGTTTTTAAAACCAATTAAAGCCGCTTCCCTTTGGCTGAAAGGTTAAAAATATTAACTTTGCCATTCTTGATTCTTGATAACCTTAAAAGCCAAGGGGGTGGGTTCGGATCCCAGACATCCCCCAGTCCGATGAAAATTTATTTATATCAATTGGATACGAATTTATATAAATAAATATGCTTGGATTAAATGTATTTTAAATAATAATATAAATTATATATAGTTTGAAGTCTATATAGCCTCAGATACCGAAAAAGACAAAAAAAAACTATTAATGACAAAATCATGAATTTCAAACTAAGATACATGTCCATTGTAGTATTTAGAATACTCTCACATTTTGCATTTTCATAAAATGAATCATAAAATTTTTTTAATATGTATTTGTAATTATTATTTTTATGTGTTACAAGAATCAATAAAAGTAGCTAAAAAGATATAAGTAAAATTTTTTTAAATTTCATCTAGGTGCTAGCAATATTTATGTTTCGGCCTCCGCTAAAAAAGATAGAAAGACCGTTGCCATGGTAACAATATATTAATATAAATATTTTTACATATGAATATATGTTTTATAATAAATGATACCAATACCATTTTATTTTATTTTATAAATTTAATAACTGATTAATTCACAAAAATTTCTAAAAAAAAACTTATTTATACATTCGCCAAGAGCGGGATTATGTATTATTGTTAAATATGAAAAATAAAATTGATTTGATTTGATGGCAAAAAATCTGGCGTCACAGTACATAACACAATTTTCCTTACGTTAGGTAAGAGAAAGTTGTGTGATGTGCGGCTGTCACACCATATTTTTATATTTTAAAGATACAAATTTCGATGGCTACTGACGGGATAATTTTCATTATATGCTATCAGTAGCAGTAATCTCTTAGAAGATTACTTTATAAAAGCCAAAGTAGCAATTTACATAGTGATTTTTATTTACTAAAAAAAAAAAAAAATTATGAAATCTAGTAGAGAGAGTCTCTTTCATAATCTAAAGTCAGTGATTCGCTCACTGCAGTAGAATAGGATTATTATTATTTAGATGGGTCTTAAATCTTAAAAAAAAAGATTAAATATTTTTTCTTTTATCGCCTTTCGAGTTGTCTTTATTTTTAAATTATTCTTATTAGAAATTCCATTTAAATTTATTATTTTTGTTTTTTGAAATTTTGTTTTGAATTTTGCAACTTTTTTTTGGCTTTAGAGGGGCCTGGATACTGGCTACTGGCTTCCCGCCCTGAGTGATAAAATTTATTTAAAATTAATTTAAATAAATACTGCTATCGTTAAATTTAAATTAATAGATGGAGGTTAGGCTCTCAGGTTTGAAGTGGCAGCCAGTGGCTAAGACGGATTACGGATCAAGAGTTGCAACTCGAGTTCGAGTACGGCTTACCGCAAATAAATATTTCCAACTTTGCCAGAAGTCTTCTCATGGGGAAAGAATGTGAGAGATATTACTCCAGTAAAAGGGTTAATGACAGACACAAAGGACCCATTGCCTGGATCTCCCAAATCCTATATCAATCCAACTATGCATTAGACTTTTATAGATATTAATAATAATAATAATAATAATAATAATAATAATAATAATAATAATAATAATAGACTTCTGTTATATATATTTTTAGTTTTCTTTTATCTTAAACAAAAATATTTTTTTTATAAATAATGAATTTCCTTTTTCATGGCTGGTGCTTAAGTAAAAGCTTCCCTCAGGACTCCATCGATCGTCCTCTAAGGGAAACTGAAATGGGAAATAAGGGCATTAACCCTTTCCCTGCAATAAATTCCAACGAATTTATTTATATACCATGGATATTTTTTTAAATATATTTAAACTTTGAAAAAGATATAGTGATCATAGGCGGATAATATAATCGATAACCTGTGGCTCATGGCGTTTTTACCAGATTTTTTTTGGACTCTTTTGAATTCTCATTTTTTATTCTTTTCCATTTTTTATTCCATTCACATTTTTTATTCTTTTCCACTTAGTCAGAGAATACTTTCTTGGAATTATTCTAGAGTTGTTCTCTCTTCTTTCCTCAGGAAATTTGATAATTTCATAAATGTCATAGAGCATGGGGAAAAATTTGTTTTCTTTGCTGAAAGGTAAACCAAGCTAAGACCAATTTACTAATAGATTTTTCCATTTCAGAACTTCTCTAGAGTGGCCATACTTGCTCCCTCGAAATTAATAGCTTAACAAGCATGGTCGTTCTAGAAGAGTTCTGGAGCAATTCGTATATTAAAAAATCCATTAGTGAACCTATCTCCTAGTAAGCAAAAAAGAACGAATTTATGCATATCATGGTATTTATAGATTTGAACCCGAGTCACCTTGGACAAACTTTTTTTCATCTCTACCTATATATCTCTATCTAGGTCTATGTCTGTTTTACTCTCCGACCCAAAATAAATTGAATAAACTCTCTTGTCGTATATAAAATTCAAAAATAATAATAAATAAAATAATACGTTTCTTATGAAATTATTGTTTACTAGTATAATCCGTTGCGAAAGGTTGGTGTGAGTATGTGGTGGCATTCGGGTAGGAGTCAAAATCAGCTGATGACTAGTTTAAGTTAGGTTTAGGTGTTTGCCGTCCTCCATTGGGAGACTCACTTAGGCCAGTAATGGCGCATTATGATACCACTTGGGCTTATGGGTGTGAGGTTATCTCCCATTTTCCTACCCCAGGAGGAGACTTCTGGCAGAGTTGGAAATAATTGCGACAAGCCGGACTCTAACCCGAGCTATTTTCATACTGTAGATTCGTGATCCGCATCTTATCTGTTTTAGCCACTCCCTCCTCAGCTTGCTAACTTACTTCATTTCCAATTTGAAGTTGGCAAAAAAATAAATTTTTTAAATTGTAATTTGTAACACATTTTATTCTAAATACTTTGAAAATAGAATAAAAATTTTGTTAGGTTAATGAAAATTTTAAAAATTCTTTAGTAACTAACTTCATGCATTAGCTTTTTATTATAAATAATACTTTTGTTTTTATAAGCATATGCGGCCAATTGTAGGTATAGATATAGTGGGGATTTTAAAGAGGAGAAGAGAAGGAGAAAAATAGTCATGGGCATGACCTTCACAGTTAGAGAGTGGGGATAAAATTTCTGTAATTCTGAAAGTTTAATCTTAATAGACAGACCGATAGAAAAAAGCCAATTTTATTTTGAGACTATCGCTCTAAAAAAAATTAATTAATTAAAAAATTTTTGACTTTTAATCAAAATTTATCCGATTTTTTTAAAAGTATGTTTTTCGGCCTTTTATAGGTATTTGTTTTTTTCCATCCTAGCCTAATTTTTTCTCTCAAAATTTTATCTAACCAAGTTTTTTTAGTCTTGTCCCAAAATCACTACTCATTTTTAGTTCCCCATAAGTTGAAAATTTTTTTAAATGGCCAGCAATATGGATAAGATCAAAAAATAATAGGTCTTTTCGCACTTGTTTTTATCCAGTTTGAAACAATTTTGCGCATGGTTACTTGTTTTTTTTTTTAGTGCATACACAATTTGATTTCAAACTTTATACATTTGCGAAAGACCTTATTAATTGAATAATATATAAGTGAATAAATAACCTTCACTTAAGGTTTTTTGCAAGGAAAGTATTATTAAGGGATGATTACATGAGCTCTATTTTAAATTAAATAAAAAAAAAGAGGAGGGAAGAGAAATCCATTATATCTCTTCTTTTTTTTTTCGGTATCTGAGATTTATTTTAAATTAATTGGAAGCCGATATAATAGAAATAAATTTTTGGTCATCCAGTAGGCCAAGTAAATCACTGATCTTTGTTACGTGAGACGAGACTTCTGGGAGGACAGGGATACATTTGGATTCAAGATAATTTGGAGAGTTGATTGGTCTGTGCTAATTTTTTTTTTTTTATTTGGACCGTATAGGCCCACCTACCGGGGTCCCCGTTTATTTACCCGAGGTGCTTACGTGTACGGAGACACACACC